>QRFJ01002575.1:47883-235436 GCA_006176705.1 Cocos nucifera | reverse complement strand
CTGTGTGATCAATGTGGAGGGTGAACACGTGGGCACCTAGTAGAACCCCTGACGGACTGCTGTCGATAATTAGGGATAATTTAGGATTTAGCGATAAGAGGTATGTTCTAATACTTTCTTTTATATTATAAATGCATGTTATATGATTTGATTGCTAATACGGTAGTCCTAGGGTTCGGGTTTGATTTGTATGATTTCATAATTTTGCTTTTAAATTTGTGCTTCCATCCTGTACACCAATCCTATCAAGATCTTGATAGATCCACCTGAAGGTATAGTACTTATTGGATGTAAATGGATCTTCAAGAGAAAGATAGGTGTAGATAGGAATGTAAAGACATTCAAGGCTAGGCTAGTGGCAAAAGGATATCAGGATACCTTCTCGTTAGTTGCCATCCATCCGCATATTGCTTGCCATTGCAGTATATTTCAATTATAAAATATGGTAGATGGATATAATAATGGAGTTTATAAATGGATATCTTAAGGAAGATATTTATATGGAACAATCCTTTATTTTCACATCCAGTGATGGTGATCACCAAAGTTTTTAAGTTGCAAGGATCCATCTATGGACTCAAGCAAGCATCTCGGAGTTGGAATACTTGATGTAATCAAATCATTTGGCTTCATCAAGAAAGAGAAGAAATCAAGTATGTTCAAGAAAGTCAGTGGGGGAGCTGTTGTCTTTCTCGTATTGTATGTAGATGACATTCTTTAGATTGGGAATGATATTCCCATGCTAACATAGGTCAAAGTTGTAGGATTTGATGTGGTGCTCCCAAGTCTTGGGAGGCTATAGGAGGAGCCAGGATGTTGGCTCCGAAAGACTAGGATAGGTGTGAGTCCTAGGGCTAGAATAGGAGTTATCCTAGATTATGGCGGCATATAGCCCTACACGAACTTGAGGTTCAGGTGTGAGGACCTTGAGGGAGGCTTGGTAGGTGCTTCGAAGACCTAGGACACAAGGTGGAGCAAAGGACCAAAGTCAAGAAAAAGAATCAGCCAAGATAAGAGATTGACATATAGGCAAGTTGGCTCGGATATGCAGTCGAGCCGGCTTAGGCTGAGATCGAGCTAGATGGGACGTAGTCAAGCCGACTATCTCCGACAAATAGAAGATAAGATTCGGACGAGATGAGGACAAGCCAACTCGGCTCCTGACAGAGTCGGCTCGACGGTGGCGAATAGAATAGGATAAGATTTTTGTTTGGATCTAGAATATGCTTTAATCCTAGGGTCTTAAGGCCTGGACCAATATGATCTTAATGGGGCTAGGTCATGTATGGATTGAATTTAGATTTAGGGGATGAGAGCATGTGAGACATATGTACATGGGCTCGGTGAATGCTTTCATGTATTGGATTAGCCTAGGAGAGTTTTTCAGTTAGAGTTTGGGTTTATTAGGATTCATGTGGTATAGCAGAAAATCCTAGGATATATAAACCTAGGGATTATATCTTTACAATAGAGTGGAATATAATGAAGCTTTTCTTTCTAAAACTCTCTGCTCTTCTCTCTCTGATTCCAACTTTAAGTCCTAGATACCGATCATCTACTTTATTTTTCTTCTCTCTAATAATTAGTATCAGAGAGGTACTAGGATCCAACAAGTGGTATCAGAGCTTGGTTGGGCATGGAGGATGAAGAAGATTAAATTTTAGTAGAGATCAACAGCGAGATTTAGATCTAAAAACTTTTTCTAGGCTTCATAAGGAAGAAAGAGATCGCATGGCTCTGTCCACCACTAGTCAAGATATTTTTTTAGATCCATCTATTTGCTATTTTTGAATTGTATGATTATGTAGAATAGAGAGTTAAAGGTAGGATTTGAAAAGTTTGATAGAAAGAAAAATTTTATAATATGGAAGGCTAGGATGGAGGATCTGCTGGTTCAGATGAGATTGGATTCAGCCTTGGAAGATAGATTGGAAGAGATGACAGACAAGGAGTGGGTGTCCTTAGAGAAAAGAACATGTGCCACGACTAGAGGTTGTGTGGTAGATGAGGTGCTGTATAGCATGTTGGAGAAGAAGAAATCCAATAATTTATGATCGAGGTTACATCAGTTGTACATGAGAAAGAACATGTGCAACAAGTTGATGTTGAAGAAGCAACTGTACAGCCTTCGGATGCAAAAGGGCGAGGATGTTACGAGGCATATTCAACGGTTCGATTGGATAAGCATGGATTTGCTCAACTTTGGGATAGATCTCGAAGAGGAGTATAAAAGTTTATTGCTACTATGTTCACTACTTGGGAGCTTTGATCCGTTGGTGACGACATTACTATATGGTAAGGAGATGCTGGTGTACAAGGAGATCGTATCAGTGCTAATGTCCAACGAGTAGCAAAATTTGGATGACAAAGAGGGAGGTCTTCCAGGAGGGTCTCATGGTTTCAAAGAGGCTTAGGCAAGGAAAGATGAAGGATCAATGAAGAGACAGCAAGAGGTCCAAGAGATGCTTTAAGTATGGTGAAGCAGGTAAGCGAGAATGTCTACTTTAGAAGAAGTGCAAAGGAGAAGAAAACTTGGATTTCATCAGTTCAGTCATTACAAGTGAAGAGTCGGATAAGCTCTTGATAGTTTCGAAGGAGCCCATGGGGTGTGGTGTATCTGAGATAGTTTTGGATAGGTCTATGGAGTACAGAAGATCCAAAGGGGTAGCAACGATTTCGAGGCACAGCGATAGGCTCAGTAGTGCAGCATTGAGTGGTTGTTCTCGAGGGACTCGATTATAGAGTTTGCTTCTGTAGCATTAGGAGGATTTTGGTTTCAGACGGAGCATCAAGTAGAGGTGGCTTCATAGATGGAGAGAGATTTAACATGAGTTTAGAGCAGAGGAGTGCAGGAGGACCAATATCCTAGAACTTCTGAGGAGACCATATCAGGATATGCAGTAGGCACCGGTATAGGATTGCTGCAAATTCTGAAGAGAAATTCTGATTTTTCGGATCAGGTTCATTTAGATCTGATCAGATCAAGAGATATATTTCAAAAAATTTTTTCTTTGATCCAAATCAGATTTGGGATATTTCAGATCTAATTTTTATTATTCTAATAATAAAAATAAAATATAGATAAATTAAATCATATTTAATTTACCTTGATGTAGGATAATCCTATTATCTATTGATGATCTTGTAAGCAGCGGAGGTTTCTGGATCTAGCCACGCAAGTGCCTGCAGATTTGATTAAGACACTAGCACCTCTGATTTATATAATTAAAGTTCTAATAATAAGAACTTTAATTAAATGGGCAAGACCTTCCTTAGCCCTTGTGTCACCTTCCTTGCCTCTCGTTACCTATCTTTCTTTTTTCTTATCTTCTTAATTTTTCTTCCTAATCTCTTTATCTTAAGATGACATCTAATCCTTATAACAACAAGGTCTGGACAAGAGAAAGAAAGAAAAAAAAAATTAGATAAAAGAAATTACTTGTAAGAAAGAAAGATAATTTTCACCACCATCGAACTCTTGGTGCGCACCCTTATTTATAATGTAGGTAGGGATGCCAACTCATTTTCTCGCACCCTTTCCATATATCTCATGTCCCTTCAGCCTATCTCACACCTAATCAAATAATAACGTCATGTAGACTTAGTCCAAGAGGTGCCTTAAAGCAGAAGGACTCTTGGATTAATTCTACGTAAGTTATTTATGAAGAGTCACAAGCTTTCATTTTTTTTGGCGCAACCTTGATATAACCATTAGATCAGATAAGAAGACCATCCAATGGCCTTGAAGTGGGACACCCATTCAGCAAAGATGGCATGGAGATGATCTTTGAATAGTCAAAGTGACTTGGTCCAAGAGGCGTCAAGGATGAGAGGGCGGCAAGGAGTCTTGAGCGGCAAGGAATCCTGGGCGACAAAGAGTCCCTTCTCAAAAAAATAATGAAGTATTTAATCTACAGAAGAACTCTTCTGTTCCCCATATCTGATGTCCATGCCCATTTGAAAAATTTATGCGACATAAAAATAGGAAAAGTCAAAGAAGGTAGGCGCTAACTAAATCCCATGCGCCAAAAAACTCTTTGCGCATGAAAGACTTCCCACGTGCAAGAGAGAGAGACTCTCTGGCTTGTAGGGTTCATGTATGTGACACCCCAACTAAAGCCTAATCAGTCTAGGTTAATCCAATTCAAGACCAAATCTTATTTGGCTCAAATCGGATCCTAATTAGCCCAAATTGAAAGTCGATTCGAATCCAATTCAAATCTAGGTGCTAGGGTTTGCTACATGTGCTAGCATGTTCATCTTGCAAACATGGTCTAATCAAATTAGACCCTTTAATCAATTCTCTTTGTGTGTGACCCATTGGATTTCACATCTAACCAGCAGTGGGTCTGGGTGTGATTTGACCTAATCTGGTTAGAACTTATCCAAACCGATTTAGGTCAAAACTAGCCAACCCAATTTGACTTAATTTAGAACCACTTTCTAATTTAATGATCAAATTAAAATTTTAATTTGATCGAACCCACAAGACATGATTGATGTCTAGCAATGTATCATGACTTTTCAAAAGATATGAAATTTTGATAAAAATATCAAAAATATCCTTCAATGAAAAATTACCATGCAACTAGATCCTTCGATCTCCCTGCATCCTGAATATGACTCTGGGTATGAAAATATGTCAATCCCAATATCATATTTATTTCTCTTTTAATCTTATGATGATGATTCATTTAATAAAATATTAGAAATCATTTCTAATTTTCATCATGCTTTGATCAATGTCTTCTTGAATCATCATTTGTTTGAAGCAGGTAGGATGCTATTTCCTCTTACCAGGAGTGATCGATTTCATGTTAACCTATTCACAACTTTCATATAAATAATCTACCATATCCAGATCATCCCATACATGACTGAGTCATGAATGAGTATGAACCAAAATATGGATTCATATATATAAGATTCTATGGTAGTTTCAGATCAAAGGATTATATGCACAATTCTATTATGAGAACCATCTATTGACATGTAGATAAGACTCCATTAGATATTCTCAACTTGGATCAATTCAGTGATCTCATTCTCTAATGAGCACCCATATCTTTGTATTAGTGTCATACACAAGTGATTGTGAGATCAATCACCCTCTCAATTGAGCATATAAAAGATGTGCCAGTCTTACCGAAAACATTGATCCCCAACTCAATGTTCCATCGAATAGGAATGTTTAAATTAGGGTTTTAAGGTTTTAGATCTCACTGGTATGATCTCATCATAATCCTAAAACCATAGCCTTAATTTATGGGGTTCATCATAATCTTAAATAAATAATAAGATACTGCATATGATGAAATAATGCCTTTATTTATTTTAAAATATCATTACATGAGTTTGGAAGACAAAGAATAGTCCAAAAATTGATTGGCTTGAGGGCATATTCCTTTCAATCTCCCACTTGCACTAAAGCCAATCGCCCTTAAATTTTAATCCCATACAATCAAGGTGATGATCAAACAATTGCAGTGGTAAAGCCTTAGTGAATGGGTCTGCTATGTTGTTCTTTGTGTCAACTCGTTCTATGACTACATCTTGTCTTTCAATAATTTCACGAATGAGATGGAAGCATCTCAGAATATGTTTGGATTTATGATGAGACCTAGGTTCCTTTGCTTGAGCAATAGCTCCAGTATTGTCACAGTAAAGTGGTACTGGATTCTTAATTTAAGAAATAACACTCAATTCAATGATGAACTTCTTTATCCAGACAGCTTTCTTGATGGCTTCACTTACAGCTATATATTCTATCTCAGTAGTTGAATAAGCTATAGTTGGCTGCTTAGAACTCTTCCAACTCACTACTACACCATTCAGAGTAAAGACATATCCTAAAATAGATTTGCTATCATCTAGGTCTGATTAAAATCTAGAGTCAAAATATGCTTCTAGTTTAAGATCAGAACCATCATATACTAGAAAAATATCTTTAGTCCTTCTCAAATACTTAAGAATATTTTTTACAGCTTTTCAATGATCTTCTCCTGGATCAGCTTGAAATCTACTTGCAATGCCTAAAGCATAAGCAACATCAAGCCTTGTACATAACATGGCATACATTATTGATCCAACAGCCAAAGCATAAGGAATAGAACTCATTCTATTTCTCTCTTCAGGTGTCTTTGGAGACATCTTTTTAGAGAGATGTATGCCTTGACTCATGGGTAAGTAACCTCTTTTACTCCCATCCATACTGAATCTTTTCAGTATTAAGTCAATGTACCTAGATTGGGACAAGCCTAGCATCCTCTTAGATCTATCTCTATAGATCTTTATTCCTAGTATATAGGATGCTTCTCCCAAATCTTTCATGGAAAACTTATTTGATAGCCATAATTTGACTGATTGCAATATTGGGATATCATTTCCCAATGAGGAGTATGTCATCTACATACAGAACCAAGAAGACTATGGTTCTTCCACTAGTTTTCTTGTACACACATGGTTCATCCACATTCTTGATAAAACCAAACTCTTTTACTGTTACATCAAAATGGATGTTCCAACTCCTTGATGCTTGCTTTAATCCATAAATGGATCTCTTAAGCTTGCATACCTGATTTGGTCTCTCATTTGACTCAAATCCCTCTGGCTGTGACATATAGACCTCCTCCTCAAGGAAACCATTAAGGAAGACGGTCTTCACATCCATTTGCCATATTTCATAATCATGGTATGCTGCTATGGCAAGCATAATCTGAATAGATTTGAGCATAGCAACAAGTGAAAATGTTTCATCATAATCAATTCCCTATTTTTGCCTAAAACCTTTAGCCACCAATCTGGCCTTATAAGTTTCAATTTGACCATCTGCTCCAATCTTTTTCTAAAAAATTCATTTGCATCCAATAGGATTTATATCCTTTGGTGCATCCACCAAAGTCCATACTTTGCATGGATTCCATTTCAGATTGCATGGCAGCCAACCATTTGTAGGAGTCCTTACTTTTAACTACTTCTGTATAGATCAGAGGTTCATCATTCTCAATGACTTGGACTTTATTATTCTCAATAATGAACCCATACCTCATAGGTGTATGTCGTACTCTTTCAGACCTATGGATAGGAGTTATGTGTTCTGATTCTTTTACGTGATTATTTGATTGAGAAATTTCTATTTATTTTTCTTGAACTTCACTAAGTTCAATATTTCTGCCACTGTCCTTTTCTAGGATAAATTTTTTTTCCATAAAAGTGGCATGCCTACTTACAAATATCTTTTGTTCAGTAGGGTGGTAGAATAAATATCCTATACTATTTTTAGGATATCCTATAAATAGACATCTGTCTAATCTAGTATCAAGCTTATGTCCAAAATTTTTTTTGACATATGCTGGACAAACCCATATCTTAAAATACTTAAGATTGGATTTCTTACTTCTCCATATCTCATATGGAGTACTAGATATAGATTTAGAAGGTACCCTATTCAAGATATAAATTATGGTCTCCAGGATATGACCCTAGAAGAAAATAGGTAATTCAGTGAAGCACATCATAGATCGTACCATATCTAATAAGGTATGATTTTTTCTTTTGGCTACACCATTTAATTGCGGTGTATAAGGAGGTGTCCATTCAGAGAGAATCCCTTTTACTTTAAGATAGTCTAGAAACTCACTAGATAAGTATTTTTCTTTCCGACCAGATCGAAGGATTTTTATACATTGTCTAGTTTGCTTTTCGACCATACTTTGATACTCTTTAAATTTATCAAAGGCTTCTGATTTGTGTTTCATAAGAAACATATATCCAAACCTAGATAAATCATCAGTGAATGTTATAAAATAAGAGTATCCTCCTCTGGCTTGAGTTGTCATAGGACCACATACATCCCTATGTATAAGTCCTAATAATTCTTTTATCATTTCTCCATGTCCACTAAATGGAGTCTTAGTCATTTTACCCATGAGACATGATTCACAAGTTCCTAATGATTCATAATCAAAAAGACCAAAGAACTTTTCTTTATATAACTTGTTAATCCTAGTCTCACTAATATGACCAAATCGATAATGCCAAAGTAAAGTATTATTTATTCATCTCTCTTACGTTTTCTATTTTCATCAATATGAAATATATTGTCATCCAAACATAGAGTTAACAAACAATTGCTAAATATGCCAAAACAAATATTTTCATTAGAATATTTGATCGAGCAACCTTTGCTCGTTACATTAAGACTATAACCTTGTTTTAATAACAAGGGTATAGATATAATATTTCTAATGATCTTAGGCATATAATAATAATTTGTAAGCTCTAAGATCTACTCATAAGGTAACTTCAATATATAAGTCCCTACAGCTTTTGCTTGGATAAACTCTCCTCCAGTGCCATAGAGCTTGAAGTCACCTTTCTTCAAACTCTTAATTTTCTGCAGCCACTGTAAAGATTTACATATATGAAAACCATAGCCGATATCTAATACTCAAGAATTTGAAATGAAAGAATTTAATGATAATATAGTATGTATCTTATACATACCTTTTGGTGCATTATTTGCACCAGACTTCATGGTTGCAAGGTAAGCCTTGCAATTCCTCTTCCAATGACCTATTTTGCCACAGTGAAAATAGGTCATCTGTTCGAAGACCTTCTTCCTCTTTTTCTTCTTATTTATACCATCTTTAGGGTTCAACCTTTTCTTTGAACCATTTTTGCCTGCCTTTTTCTTGGAGATCCCATCCATAAGAAGAAGATGAGCCTTATCTTTCTTGATATGACTTTCTGCTATTTTGAGCATATTTAACAACTCAGGCAAGAAAAAATTCAGTTTGTTCATATGATAGTTTATGACAAACAGAGAAAATGATTCAAGGAGTGATTGTAGGATCAAATCCTAACTGAACTCTCCTTCCATAACAAAGCCTAATTGACTTAATCGAGTGATTAGATCAATTACCATCAAAACATGATTTTATACGGATGTTCCTTCTATCATTCTTGCATGGAATAATTGCTTAGATATCTCATATCTAACAGTTCTACTATGCTATCGATAAAGCTCTTTTAGATTGGGCAATATGGACTGAGTGTCCATGCCATCATGCTGCCTCTGTAATTCATTACTCATAGAGGCAAGTATGATGCATTTGACAGTAAGAAAATCATTTTGCCACATCTTATATGTGGACTTATCTTCATCTGTGGCATCATTCCCTAATGGTTTAGGATCAGGGACATCAAGAATATAGGAGAGCTTTTCTTGACTGAGAACTATTTTTAGGTTTCTCAGCCAGTCCACATAATTTTGATCAGTTAATTTATTTGAATCCAAAATTGAATGCAATGAAAGTGAAGAAGCCATTTAATCTACATAACAAAGAACAATACATAAGCAAACAATTCATGATGACAAACATAATTAAATTAGAATTTTAATTTAATTATGTCTCTCACTATTTAATCAAAACATCATAACCCTCTAAATAATTTTCTTAGTGAGAATTAGATCCTAATTCCTTATAAAAGGTCTTGTGGTTGCACAACAAACCTATTATAAGTTCAAAGGTTGGAAACTCTTTTCAATTGCATTTTATGCAACTCTCAAAAAAAAAAATTGCCTCTAAAACATTAGTAGCCCTATGTTAGCACAACAAACTTTAATATTTTAGTTTAAATAGAATCCTTCATTTCTATACAGTCAAAATGAAATATAACTACTTTTATGGTTACACAACAAAGCAGTATATTCAAAATGCTGTAAGCATCTCGATGCACTAGATTAATATTACATCATTCCCCATGATAGATCTTTTGGTTACACAATAAAACTAATATGGTTCTGGACATAATAAGAACCTAGTATGAAGGAAGGCCTTAATGTAGTGAATATAATACTAAGCATTTCAATCTAGAATTAAATTAATCGAATCGATCAGGTAAGTGGGAGAGAAGTGGGAGTCCCTCTGTTGCTTTCCTTAGACACCAATAAATTGGCTAGGTTAGACAATGAAATCAATTAAAAAATCACATTCTCTTTACCAATCATGAACCATTTATCCTAGACACCGATTGATCAATTATACAAACCAACTGATTTAGCTATAGGTTAATTACATTACAACTTAATATAATTTTAAAGAGGAATTTAAATGGTCTCGATGCATATTTTAAATCAAACTAAATGCATAAAAGCATCAATTATGATAAAATATATATTAACATGTATAATTATTCTAGGATAACCATCATTACATAGTGAATACTTTTCAACTATGTCAGGGCAACCTTTACTGAATAATATATACATCATAATCTCATTATGATAAATAAAAATATAATCTCATCATATAAATAATATGCTAATAAAAATTATATCATATTTTTCATTTGTGCCATTATATTATAAGCAAAGCATTATATGATTTAATCTAATAAGGCTTGCTCTGATACCACTGATAGGATTGGTGTAAAAGGTGGAAGCATGGATTTCAAAGCAAAATTATAAAATCATACAAATCAAACCTGAATCCTAGGATCACCTTATTAGCAATTAAATCATATAACATGAATTTGTAATATAAAAGAAAGTATTAGAACATACCTCTTATCGCTAAATCCTAAATTATACTTAATTATGGGCAGCAGTCCGTCAGGGGTTCCACCAGGTGCCCACGTGTTCACCCTCCAATATTGATCTACACAGAGATTTGATCAAGACACCAGCACCTCTGATTTATATAACTAAAGTTTTAATAATAAGAACTTCAATTAAATGGGCAAGACCTTCCTTAGCCTTTATGTCACCTTCCTTGCCTCTCCTTACCTATCTTTCTTTTTCCTCATCTTCTTAATTTTTCTTCCTAATCTCTTTATCTTAAGATGAAATCTAATCCTTATAAGGACAAGGTCTGGACAAGAGAAGAAAAGAAAAAAAAATTGAACAAAAGAAAATACTTATAAGAAAGAAAGATAATTTTCACCACCATCGGACTCTTGGTGCGCACTCTTATTTATAATGTATGTAGGGGTGCCAACTCATTTTCTCGCACCCTTTCTATATAATTATCTCATGTCCCTTCAGCCTATCTCATGCCTAATCAAATAATAACATCATGTAGACTTAATCCAAGAGGTGCCTTAAAGCAGAAGGACTCTTGGACTAATTCTACGTAAGTTATTTATGAAGAGTCGCAAGCTTTCATTTTTTTTGGCACCACCCTGATATAACCATTAGATCAAATAAGAAGGCCATCCAATGGCCTTGAAGTGGGATGCCCATTCAGCAAAGATGGCATGGAGATGATCTTTGAATAGTCAAAGTCCTAAGGGACTTTGACTTGGTCCAAGAGGTGTCAAGGATGAGAGGGCGGCAAGGAATCCTGGGCGACAAAGAGTCCCTTCTCAAAAAAATAACAAAGTATTTAATCTGTAGAAGGACTCTTCTGTGCCCCATATCTGATGTCCATGCCCATTTGAAAAATTTATGTGACATAAAAATAGGAAAAGTCAAAGAAGGTAGGCGCTAACTAAATCCCATGCGCCAAAAAACTCTTTGCACATGAAAGACTACCCACGTGCAAGAGAGAGAGACTTTTTGGCATGTAGGGTTCATGTATGTGACACCCCAACTAAAGCCTAATCAGTCTAGGTTAATCCAATTCAAGACCAAATCTTATTTGGCTCAAATCGGATCCTAATTAGCCCAAATCGAAAGTCGATTCGAATCCAATTCAAATCTTGGTGCTAGGGTTTGCTACATGTGCTAGCATGTTCATCTTGCAAACATGGTCTAATCCAATTAGATCCCTTTAATCAATTCTCTTTCTGTGTGACCCATTGGGTTTCCACATCTAACCAGCAGTGGGTCTGGGTGTGATTTGACCTAATCTGGTTAGAACTCAACCAAACCGATTTAGGTCAAAACTAGCCAACCCAATTTGACTTAATTTAGAACACTTTCTAATTTAATGATCAAATTAAAATTTTAATTTGATCGAACCCACAAGACATGATTGATGTCTAGCAATGTATCATGACTTTTCGAAAGATGTGAAATTTTGATGAAAATATCAAAAATATCCTTCAGTGAAAAGTTATCCATGCAACTAGATCCTTCGATCATCCCTGCATCCTGAATATTGACTCTGGGTATGGAAATATGTCAAACCCAATATCATATTTATTTCTCTTTCAATCTTATGATGATGATTCATTTAATGAAATATTAGAAATCATTTCTTAATTTTCATCATGCTTTGATCAATGTCTTTCTGAATCATCATTTGTTTGAAGCAGGTAGGATGCTATTTCCTCTTACCAGGAGTGATCGATTTCATGTTAACCTACTTCACAACCTTCATATATAATCTACCATATCCAGATCATCCCATACATGACTAAGTCATGAATGAGTATGAACCAAAATATGGATTCATATATATAAGATTCTATGGTAGTTTCAGGTCAAAGGATTATATGCACAATTCCACTATGAGAACCATCTATTGACATGTAGATAAGACTCCATTAGATATTCTCAACTTGGATCAATTCAGTGAACTCATTCTCTAATGAGCACCCATATCTTTGTATTAGTGCCATACACAAGTGATTGTGAGATCAATCACCCTCTCAATTAAGCATATAAAAGATGTGCCAGTCTTACCGAAAATATTGATCCCCAACTCAATGTTCCATCGAATAGGAATGTTTAAATTAGGGTTTTAAGATTTTAGATCTCACTGGTATGATCTCATCATAATCCTAAAACCATTACCTTAATTTATGGGGTTCATCATAATCTTAAATAAATAATAAGATACTGCATATGATGAAATAATGCCTTTATTTATTTTAAAGTGTCATTACATGAGTTTGGAAGACAAAGAACAGTCCAAAAATTGATTGGCTTGAGGGCATATTCCTTTCAGATCTAGATTTGGTTTGAACACATCAATATCAATCTTTGACTTCATTGTCTCTAACTAATTCTCGGAGTCGATATCTGATATCAACTCATCATAGGTTCTGGGATCATCACCATGAACCTCATTTTCTTTGAGGAATATTTTCTCAACATCCTCTAAAATAGTACCTATATATAAGAGTACGAAAAATTCTATTTGACCTACAATGTAGAGGAGGTAGTGAGTTATGGATTGGCTCAGACTAACAAGGTTCCTTAGGTTCCTTGGCTCTTTACTCTTTATAGACTTTCTCCTCGAGCCTGATCTATCTTCTAATGCCACTATCTTGAATAAACTATTTTTTAAGAAAAATGGTGTGTTAACCCACAATCACATTATAGTCTTTCAAAAGATAGAAGTAATATCCTAATAATACTTTAGGATATCCAATAAACCGAGCTCTAAGTGACCTAGATTTCAACTTATCCATCATTGAACAATCCCAATTCTTAGATGACTCAGACTTGGCATCTCACCATGCCATATCTCATATGCAATGGCAAGAACAGTTCTAGATGAAATCCTATTTGGTAATTAGATAGCTGTTATTAAACTATGTCCCTAAAAAAACTCAGAAAGGTCTGTGAAGCTCATCATGGATCGGACTATATCTAATAAGGTTTGATTTCTCTATTCTAAAACTTCATTGAGTTAAGATGTTCTAGGCGGAGTTCATTATGAGACTATACCATTTTTCTTAGGATAGTCTAGGAATTTTCGTCTAAAGTAGCATCTCCTCGACCTGATCGAAGAATCTTAATGAACATTTTGGTTTGCTTTTCTACTTCATGTCTGAACTTCTCAAACTTTTTAAAGACTTCAGACTTATATTGCATCACATACACATACCCATATCGAGATAGATTATTAGTAAAGATAATAAAGTAGACATAATTATCTCTGACCGGCATATCGAATGAGCCGCACATATCTATATGATGGAAAATACGTAGGGTTTCATGCATGAATTTCAAAAACTTATTGAAAATAATGCAGTGGAAGATGTAGCTTAAATCATTTAATCAATAAATGCATGTAATCAAATTACTAAATCCTATAACTAAGACCTATAACATGTCATAATGCATTCTAAATCTAAAATTAAAAGAGTTTGGTATTGATCAAATCAATAACCTAGATCTAGAATAATTCTAGATCTGAAATCCAGATCACATCTAGATAAGAGAAAAGATCAAATCTCTTACCTGGCATGGGTCGAGAACTGTATGATTGATTTTTGTTATTATCTTTGGAGCCGCACATGCGTTCGATCTCTACAGGAGATCCACACAAGGTTGCAACAAAATTGAACATTCATCGAACGAAAATCCGCTTGAAGTACTAGCTTCTCGCAGATTTCTCTGGATGATTAATCTAAATTTATTCTTCGAATCTCTTAGATATTCAAGTAGATGAAGAATAAGAGATGGATTAAAAGAAAAATCCAACCTTTGGATCTTCCATAAATTAAAAATAAAATACATTAGAAAAGGATCCTAAGAGAAGATAAATCTTCTCTTTTAGGATATCAATGCCTGATGTCCTGAAAACATCCTTATGCTAGGATAAACGAAAAACATTCTCCCCTAGGCTTTTCTCATATTTCCAGATCATACATATTCTGATTTTTCTCATAGAAAAATCATATAAAAATATAGAGAAAAAGGATTCTCAAAGAAATCCTAAGAGAAGACCATCTTCTCTTTTCCTTCTCTCATCAGGACATGATCAAATCATGTCCAAAATTGATCTTCATGCCCCAACATCTTGGAGCATATATCCCCACACCCTCATCCTCTCTCTCTCCCTCTTAGATTTTTATCGTATAAAAATAAATCAAGAATAAAGGATAAAGATTTTTAAACAAAATCACAAGAGAAAATAATCTTCTCTCTTACCTTGTCTCTTTAAGACATCAACCTTTTATATCATAGTTGAAGAATTTTCTCCAAGAAAGTAGGTGCCCATAATCCCCACACCAACCCTTCTTTTCTTCTACATTTTCACCATGGAAAATCAAAAAATTTTGATGCCTAAAAACTATTAGAAGGTGGCATCCATGAATATAGGAAGACTAGGTCAAATTGACCTAGTCAAACAAGGAAACAAGAAGGATATTGGGGGGCATCCAACTTTTGGATGCCTCCCCACAATTTTGTGCGTGGGATACCTTAAACCATCACCCAAAATCTAGAAACAAAGGGGTGAACAAAAACACAAGGGGAGTGGGAGATATGGTGCAATGAAGGGAGAAGGTATTTTGAGTTTTAAGGATTCTATCAAATAGAATCCATATCAAAACAACTTTCCAATTTTGACCCGATCAAATTTATTCCAAACAATCAGAATATAAGACATAGAAGGTCTCTCTTAGGCATGGAAAAACATAGAAAAAAAATCTGGAATTAAATATTAGGGTGTGGAGATTTTTGGTGCAAGGAAGGAAGAGTCCTAGTCAACTAGGACTCTCCTATTTTGACTAGGTCAAACAAGTTTTAAATCCAATTAAAATAGGATTAGTGCAAGTATAATTATGGATGATCCTAGTCCAACTAAAAATTTAGTTAAATTAGATTTAAATCATATTTAAATCTGATTTAAATTCTAACTCAATTATGAATTAGGTGCACTCAAATCCAAGTCCAACTAAAAATTATTTTTTCCTTACAACTGGCTTATCCAATAAACCAATTAAACTTAATCTAATTAAGTTCAAATCAATTTTAATTGAGTCTAATTCAGTTAAACTTGATCTCAACTCGATTGCTCAATTAAATTAAGCCAATTAGCAATCCAATTACTAATCGATCTTCCTGCAATACTTGCATTAGGTTAAACATCAATCGCATTGAATGTTTGATCTTAGAATGATTCTCAATCGTCGACTAACCATTTGATTAAGTTACAACCTCTTATGTGTATGATCCTATAGGTTCGAACCTAAGTCGGTAGTATAGAAATCAATTTCTATATCAGTCGTAGTAACCATCTAGCAATGGTTTTCGACGTCTAGATAGGTCGAATGTATGCAAAACAACATTCTTAGAACCCTGGCTCATAGTTATCATATAATTCATCCCTTTGACCATTAATGCTCAAGACAACTTTGAGTATGCTATCAAACACTCATACAAGTCATCTCTATTATATCTCAAAATTTTGCAAATCTCATGACTCCTCACGAGGATGATCTAGGCTTAGGTTTTGCTAAATTGAAACATAACAAGACATTCTCTTCCTGAAGCTAATCAGAAGTGGTCAAACCTATCTTGACTCACATACCGATTTCATAAGTACTTGACTATACCCAAAAACCTTTCAAACCTATATTAGAAATATAGACAGTTCGGTACCAAAGTACGGTGAGTTGCTTGCAAGTCACCATGGTGATCTCAGATCGGAGGGACACTTATATCCATTAGCCTTAGCTAGCTATTCATAATAGTAGAGTACTACATTAGTCACGTTCATTATAGATATACTCCTATATCTCATCTAGATGTTATATCAGCATCTCCATACCACTTGGTTATGAGGATAACCAATGCATATGGCATACAATGATCTACACTCGATAAGTTATCATTCTTATTAATAACTTATCATTTAGTCGTGAATAATTTAAGAATCATCTGATAAATTTTTTTTTATCGATTGATTATGGTTCTAAGAACTTCATCATAATTTAGAAGTTCATTTAAGAAAGATAGAACTTGTATGATGAACCAGCTAAATAACTATTATTATTAGATAATTCATATACTAATTTCAATTATCTACTACTTAGATAATTAGCTTTAGAACACATTCTTAATAATATATACCAGAGCAACTAGGTCTGTGGCCCTTTCTTCATGACCTACAAAAAGGAGCTTGGTCATTTTGCCTTGAGGACATGATTCACAAATCGGATATGACTCGAAAGTCAATGAACCCATTAGTCCAATTTTTTTTAATTTATTAATCCTATCTTCAGTTATATAACCTAGCCTTAAAGTGCCATAGATACCTTTCGTTAACACTATCTGTAGATCATTTTGATCCTACGGCATTCATGTTTTGCTCAACAGACTTAATGATGAGTATTCCATCAAAAGATCCTTTTTCCTGCTTGTTCTTTAGACTGGCTAGGTATGTAGGGCAGTTTTGCTTCCAATGGCCATCGGAGTTGCAGTGAAAATACTTTTTCTTCCCCGTAGCCTTCTTCTTCGGCTTGCCCTTCTTTTTTCTTCTATTTTCTACTTCTTCATAGACTTCTTCTTTATTCTAAAAGACTTTTTCTTGAAAGAAGTCTGCTCCATAGCCAGAATTGAGTCTTTTGAACTCCTCAAAGTTTGCTCAATAGTAACTAGTATATTCATTAACTCGGCCAAAGTACACTAGAGCTAATTCATATGGAAGTTTATAATAAACTGTCCATATGAATCATTCAAAGATTACAAGATCACATCAATCTGCAGATACTTGTCCATCAAGACACTAAGCTTCTCAAGCTCTTCTAGGTCCTTGATCATCGTCAGATAATGATCTTTGATCGACTGCCCATCATACATCTGAAGGAAAAACTATCTTTTCCGCCATAGGATTGGTTTGATCTGACCTTATCTGTAGAAAATATTTTAAAAAAATTTTTATAGAGTCTAATCAGATCAGAGAATTCTCTAATCTAATTTTAATGATATGATATTAAATCTAAAAATAAAAATTAAATCAGATATAAACTTTGTACCTAATTGGATAATCTGATTACCCTGTCGATGATCTGTGGAAGCTCGGGATTTTGGATTAAGCCACGCACATGCCTAGCCTCTACCAAAGTCCACTTAGGTTAGATCTAGAGGTGTTCTCCTTCTGGATCTGATCACCAAAAATTAGATCTAAATCTAATTTGTAAAGCCTTTGAATCAACTAATGAAGGTAGTGTGCTTGTCTCACGAACGTCGTCTCTTTCCTTAAAACCTTTACACCAATTCCTTTGGATCTTCTCTTGGGACCTTGGCCCAACCTTTGGGCATGGAGAAGAAGAAGGGGAGGGGTGTGGAGAAAGAGGGGATGGCAGCAAGAGGGGCTTTGGGGTGTGGAGTAATAATCCTTAGAAACCCTAGGGTGCAGGGTCTCTTAAATAGAGCCCTGCGCCATCTCAGTATTCCAATCAATCAAGCAACCAATTGCTTGATTTGTTTCTGATTTATTGACAAATTTTCATGCCAACTCACATCAAATTTGCCACTCCAAATATTCCATATAATGCCATACAAAATAGGTAGGGAGAAGGAAATGACATTTGGTGCACAATGGATTCTTCCTTCTTCCTTAGAATTTGATCTTTATCAAAACTCTTTGACTGGCCAAATCTAAAATTTGATCAAGTCAAAACCTATCCACTTTGGGTGCATGCCTAGGGGGATGTGCACCATCTCCATGCCCTACCACAAAGTTGGGGCACGCATCCCTAGAAAATCTCCAGGGGGCTTGCACCCTTGATCCCTTCTTTCTTACAATAGGTTCAAACTTTGATCCTGGTGTGCAACAGACAAGGCAGGCAACCAAAAATGGTAGGTGACCAGAAATGACAGGTGTTGTCCCAAAATCATCTGATGAATTTAGGTAACCCTATTCTGATCTAGACAAGTTTCAGTCAGGATTTCGATTGAGACGAACCAGAAAGACTACAAAAGGAGAATGTTAGGTTCAATCATCTGCTAGCATGATTTTCTTGATCCTAATCAGATCTAATCCAAATCAATTAAATTGACTCAGTCCAATTGATCACAACTAGACTCAAACCCTTGTATGTGTGATCTAGTTAGGTTCAATTTTATATAGTAATGAGATATATCATGATCTTTATCATTAACATCATCGAAATACTTTTCGATAGATCAGAACTTTTCTGATTCATACAATTAGAATGATTGATCATCAGAATCATTCTAATTACTTCCAAAATCCATCAATGACACCTAGCAGCATATGGTGGCAATCCATCAAAATTGAAAGTGAACCCCTCAGTGCAGCTATCTATGTGAATCGATTCTACTATCATAAGTTTCGACAGGATTAGGGTTTAAGGTAAACTCATCAAAACCCAACATCCATCATATGAATGAATCATTTGACTTGAGTCCAATATGAAATCCTAATAAAAAACTCTTTTCTATTATATCACACTGCCATGGCCATGGGCTTAAGAACTCGATCTCATGATCATCATTGGACTACTCCACTATCGAGGCTGATAGATCACATCTTGGTGCAATCCAGTTCCTACAATGAACATGCTATAGCCAACATACACCTCAGGATTTTGAATGGCTAAAAGATCGAACTATGGTGCAGTCAAACTATAAGACACTCAAGATGAACTGTTGATCTCCTCAAGTCAAACAACCTGACACACAACTGCACCATCGAGCCAGTCATCGACGAGAAGGTAGACTTTCTTATGACTACTCGACGTGGTCATACTCAATGCCCTCGTTCTCTAACAAGTACCTATACTCTCGCTAAAGTGTCTCCACACCATAGACTCAAGACTCATCTATCTTAAGAAAGTGATCATACACCAATCTTCTAGATCAGTCACCATCCTTATGACGATTCTATGGTTGGAAGCAATTTATGAGTTAATTATGAAAATTCATGTATTAAATTTTCAACTCTTGAAAATATGAATTGTCATTACCCTTAATCCAAAGAATGTATCATAGACATTTTTAAATACAAATTATGATAGAAAATAATTCATTTATTAATTTATAGTCAAAATTATAAAATTATTCTTAGAAGTGTATTACAAGTGTCAGCCAATCTGACTTCTAGAGCACACATCTAACAAACTCCTGCTTGACCTAAAGCAAATTGGCTACAAATCTAAGTTCCATCTTTTCAAGGTGGGCTTCGATCTTCTGCTAGCCTAAAGACTTCATTAGTGGATGTATCATGTTGTCCACAGAGTCGACTCTCTTGATCTCGATGTAACCTTTCTCAAAATAATCATGGATGTGATGGAATCACCGCTTGATATGCTTGAATTTTTAATCAGACCTTAACTCCTTAGCCAAAGTTGTGGTGCCATTATTATCGCAGTATAGAGGGATGGCATTCGATGGCATCACTCCGAGCTCTATGGTGAACTTCTAGTATCAGAATGTCTCCTTTGCAGCATTCGATATAGTGATGTACCCTACTTTCATAGAAGAATCTACTATCACGGTCTGCTTGGAACTCTTCCAATTGACAGCACCACCATTGCACACAAATAGACTACCAGATGTTGACTTTCAATCATCTATATTAGATATAAAGTTTGAGTCTGTATTGAAGGAAAATCCTGATTTTTCGGACCAGATTCGTTCAGATCTGATCGGATCAAGAGATATATTTCAAAAATTTTTCTCTTTGATTCTAATAAGATCTGAGATATTTTAGATCTAATCCTTATTATCTTAATAATAAAATAAAATTTAGATAAATTAAATTAAATTAAATTTACCTTGAAGTGGGTAATCGTATTACCCATTGATGATCCTATATGCAGTGGAAGGTTCTGGATCTAGCCATGCAAGTGCCTGGCCTCTATCGGTATCCACTTGGGCTAGATCTAGAGATCCTCTGATTCTCTATCACATCTCCAAAAAGTAGATCTGGATCTGATCTGGAGGATCTTCAAAAGAACTATTCTTTTTAGAACTAGTCATGCATATTTTTTAACCTTAGATCCAAATCATTTAATTTTAATTTTTTTTCTAATTTTAGATCTAATAACATCTTATGTGACATCTAAAATCACTTATTTTCTAATTAGAATAAATTTAGAATTAGATCTAAATACTTTAGAACCATAGCTCTGATACCATTTGAAAGGAAATTCTGATTTTCTGGACCAGATTCATTCGGATCTGATCAGATCAAGAGATATATTTCAAAAATTTTTTTCTTTGATCCTAATAAGATCTGAGATATTTTAGATCTAATTCTTATTATCTTAATAATAAAATAAAATTTAGATAAATTAATTTAATTTAATTTACCTTGAAGTGGGTAATTGTATTACCCGTTGATGATCCTATATGTAGCAGAAGGTTCTGGATCTAGCCATGCAAGTGCCTGGCCTCTATCGATATCCACTTGGGCTGGATCTAGAGATCCTCTTCTTCTCTATCATGTCTCCAAAAAATAGATCTGGATCTGATCTGGAAGATCTTCAAAACTTCTTTCGAAGATCAGTAGTTGTCCTTTGCAGCAGCGCAGCCTTCTAGCTTTCAATCACCTTTCTCTCATCTGAATTGCACCAACCAAGGATCCAAAACTCTTTTGGACATAGAGAGGATAGGGAGAAGCTGCTTTGGCATGGTGGAGGAGAGGAGAAGCAGCCTTGGGGTGTGGAGAATTGTGATTCAATCAATCTTTGAGTTGGGCACAGGATCTTATTTATAGACTAAGCGTGATCCAACTCCTCTTCTTCCCAACCAATCACAACCCTTTGTGAAATCAGATCTAAATTTGATTGGTGGGAATAGAGTCCCCTAGATTCCTCCTTAGAGGGTGCCAAAGACCTGTCAAAGAGCTTCTTAGGAGAACTCTAATCAGAATCCAGAAAGGAGATGGAGTCCCTATCCAACAGGGACTCCTGGGTGCCTCCAGCTTAGGCACATGCCAAGGGTGAAGTGCGCCCTCCTCCTTGCCTGCTTCTGATAGGGAGACAGGCTCCCACTAGCTCTCCAATAGGTGCATGACACGTGGATAGAAGTCAAAGTGTCAATGATCAATATTTGACCAATCAAAGGTAGACTTTTGACCAAAGTGAAAGAACGAGAAATGGCAGGTGACCAAAAATGGCAGGTGATAAAAAATGGCAGGTAATATCTTACAAAATAAGACAGCCTTTTCTAACTTGGACAAGCTCCAGTCAGACCATATGAAGGCCTTTGATTGAGCACAAACTCCTTTGGCTCAATTAGGACAGCTTATTTATGATAGTAAAAGAAGAACGTTAGGTTCAATCGAGTGCTAGCATGATTTCCTTGAACCTAATTGAATCTCATTCAGATCAATTAAACTAGATCAGTTCAATTGATGATCACCAGATTCAAACCCTTGTTTGTGTGACCCAGTTAGGTTCAGTTCTATATGGTAATGGGATATGTCATGATCTCTATCATCGACATCATCGAAACTCCTTTCGATGGATCAGAACTCTTTTGATTCAAACAGCTAGAATGATCGATCATCTAAATCATTCTAATTGCTCCCAAAATCTACCAGTGACACCTAGCAGTATATGGTGGCAACCCATCAGAACTGAATGTGAACCTCTTGGTGTAGCTATCTGTGTGATTAAGTTCTTCTATCTTGAGCCCCGATCAGATTAGGGTTAAGGTGAACTCGTCAAACCCTAGTTTCTGTTATATTATGTAATCATTCGATTCAAGTTCGATGTGAAAATCTAAATAGAAACTCTTTCTATTATTTTACTCTACCATGGCTATGGACTTCTGGACTTGATTCTTATGATTATCATAGGGCTGCTCCTCTACCACCGAGGTAGATAGATTTCATCTTGATGCTATCCAGTTCCTATAATGAACATGCTATAGCCAACATACACCTCAGGGTTCCGAATGGCTAGCAGACCGAGTAATGGTGTAGTCAAACTATAACACCCTCAAGGTGAACTACTGATGCACCTCAGGTCAAAGAACCAGACATACCACTGCAGCATCGAGTCAGTCATTGACGAGAAGGTAGACTTCCTAATGACTACTCGAGGTGGTCACGCTCAATACCCTCGTTCTCTAACGAGTACCTGTACCCTCACTCTGGTGTCTCCACACCGTAGACTTAAGACTCATCTATTAAAGAGAAGTGATTGTACACCAACCTTTTGGATCAATCATCATCCTCGTGATGATCCTATGGTCGGAAGCATTTTATGAGTTAATAATGATTATTCATGTCTTAAATTTTCAACTCTTGAAAATATGAATTATCATTACCATTAACTCAAAAGATGTATCACAGATACTAAATACACTTATGTGATAGAAAATAACCCATTTTATTGATAATAGTCAAAATTACAATTTTGCTAGTAGAAGTGTATTACAAGTATCAGCCAATTCTGGCTTCTAGGGCACATATATCTAACATGTATAACCCTTGATCTGGAGTTCTCCATTACCAAAGACCAAGAACATATCCTTAGTTCTTCTCAAGTACTTAAGGATATACTTTACAATAGTTCAGTGCTCTTCATCTGGATTTGACTGATATCTGCTTATGAGACTCACAGCATGGGCTATATCAGGTCATGTACATAGCATGGTATACACGAGGCTCCCTATTGCAGAAGTATAAGAGATCTTGCTCATGCATTCAATCTTCTCAAGTGTGCTAGGACACATCTTCTTGGAGAGATGAATACCATGTATGAAGGGTACCAATTTTCTCTTGGAGTTTTTCATGCTTAATCTCTTCAGCACCTCCTCTATGTACATCTTTTGTGAGAGATCCAGCATCCTATTCGGTCTATCCCTATAAATCTTAATTCCTAGATTAAATGATGCCTCTCTTAGGTCTTTCATAAAGAAATCTTTTAATAACCACATTTTGATAGTAGTCAATATGGGAATATCATTTTCAATAAGGAGGATGTCATCCACGTACAGTATGAGAAAGACAATAGTGCTCCTACTGATCTTTTTGAACACACAGGACTCCTCCTCGTTTTTGATTAATCCAAATGATTTGATCATATCATTGAAACAAGCATTCCAGCTCTGAGATACTTGCTAAAGTCCATAAATGGATCTTTGCAACCTACAAACCTTATGATCAGCATCACTGGATGTGAAACCTAGCGACTGTTCCATATAAATATTTGTCTTAAGATATCCGTTTAAGAATATCATTTTCACGTTCATCTACCATATTTTATAATCAAAATAGGCTGCAATAGCAAGCAATATGCGGATGGATTTAAGCATGACTACTAGCAAGAAGATATCTTGATAGTCAATATCTTCGCATGACTATATCCTTTCGCCACTAACCTAGTCTTGAATATCTCCACATTCCTATCTACACCAATCTTTTTTTTGTAGATTCATGTACACCCAATAGGTATAATACCTTTAGGTTGATCTACCAAGGTCTATACTTGGTTCGATCGCATTGAATCAATCTCTGACTTCATTGCCTTTAACCATTTCTCAAAGTCAATATTTGATATTGCCTCATCATAGTTTTGGGATCATCACCATGAATCCCATTTTTCATGCAAAATATTTTCTCTAAATCTTCTAAAATAATGCCTAAGTATCTATCAGGAGGATGAAAAATTCTATTTGATCTACGAGATGGCGGAGGTTGTGATTAGACCGGCTCAATCTGATTAGGTTCCATAGGTTTCTTAGCTCGTTGCTCTTGGAAGACTTTCTCCTCGAGCTTTATTTATCTTTCGATGCCACCATCTTGAATGAATTATTTTTTAAGAAAGATGGCATGTCAACTCACATTCACATTGTGATCTTCCAGAAGATAGAAATAATATCCTAACGATTCTTTAGGATATCCTATATAACGACCTTTAAAGGACCTAGACTCTAACTTGTCCGCCTGCTGTCTCTTGACATGAGCTGGACAATCCTAAATTTTGAGATAACTCAGACTTGGTTTTTTACCATGCCATATCTCATACGGTATGGTAGGAATAGTTTTAGAGCGAATCCTATTCAGTAAATAAATTACAGTCATTAGTCTATATCCTCAAAGAAAATCAGGAAGGTCCGTAAAGCTCATCATAGATTGAACTATATCTAATACGACCCAATTCCTCTATTCTGAAATCTCGTTGAGTTGAGGCATTTTAGATGGAGTCCATGAGAGACTATACCATTTTTCTTAAGAAAGTCTAGGTATTTTTGACTAAGATATTCACCTCCTCGATCTGATCGAAGAATCTTAATGAGTTTTTTAGTTTGTTTTTCTACTTCATGTTTGAATTTCTTAAACTTTTCAAAGACTTCAAACTTGTATCACATCAAATACACATATCCATACCGAGATAGATCGGTAAAGATGATGAAGTAGATATAATTGCCTCTGACTGGCACATCAAATGGGTCCCACACATTTATGTGTACTAGGGCAAGAAGGTCTATGGCCCTTTTCCCATGCCCTATAAAAAAAAGCTTGGTCATTTTTCTATAAAGGCATGATTCACAAATTGGATATGACTCGAAAATCAACGGACTCAATAGCTCAGATTTTTCTAATTTATTAACCCTATCTTCTGCTATATGATTTAGCCTAAGGTGCCATAGATACTTATCATTTAGACTATCCCGAGGTCACTTTAGTCCTATAGCATTCATGTTTTGCTTGACATTTAACACAGACACATCAATATGCAATTGATAGAGATCATTAATTAAGAATTCACTTGTAATTTTATTTCTTTCAAAAGGAATAGTGCAGTGGTCCTTAAGAATGTTAATAACATAATCTTCATGTACTAAACAAGAAACAAAAATCAAATTTCAGCTTGCTGCAGGCACAAAATAACAGTCCTTAAGAATCAAATCTAAACCAGATGGTAGTCGAAGAGGATAGATTTTCATGATCACAGCACCAACTCTTCCTCCATTTTTGACATGCAGGACCATCCCTCAGCCACCTACTCTCCTTATGATCCTACATGGAAGTACACAAATGAGCACTAGATCAAGAGTCAAGCACCTAACTGGATGCAGAAGTAACTATTAAGTTAGATTCAATCATGAGCATACCTCCAGAATGATCTACCTTCTTGTTCTTCAGGATGGCCAGGTATAAAGAGCAGTTCCGCTTCCAATGGCCATCAGAATTATAATGAAAATACTTTTCTTTATCGGTGGCCTTCTTCTTTGGCTCTTTCTTCTTCTTCTTTCCATTTTCTATCTTCTGCTTCTTTACAAACTTCTTCTTTTCAAAAGACTTTCTTTTGAAAGAAATTCGCTCCATAGCAAGAACTGAGCCCTTTGAACCTTTCATAGAGAGCTCAGCTATAACTAGCATGTTCATAAGTTCAACCAAAGTATTTTAAAGTTTATGCATATGGTAGTTCATGATGAACTGCCCATATGCATCAGTCAAGGAATGTAGAATTATATCGATTTGTAGGTCTTTGTCCAACTTGACACCGAGCATCTCAAGCTCCTTTAAGTTCTTAATCATCATCGATAATGATTTTGGACAAACTGCCCATCATGCATTTGAGCATTAAAAAGTCTCTTAGTGATTTGATATTTGGCTGTGCAACTCTATTCACCAAATAACTCTTACAGATGAGCCAATATTTGGTGGCTAGTCTTTATGTCTTCATGTTGGCATTGGAGCTCATCAAATATCAAGCCCAACATGTAATACCTAGCTTTGTTATCTTCATCCATCCATATTTTTAGAGATGCTCTTTGTTCAGCAGAAGGATGGACTGGTAAAGTGGGAGGATCCTATTCCAACACATGAGTCAATTTCTCAAAATCCAAAATAATTTTGAAGTTTCAAAGCTAATTCTTGTAGTTGGATCCTGTCAGTCTATGGATATCTAGGATACGGGCTAGTGGATTGGACGTAGATATTTTCTTATGGAGAGTCAAAATTTCTAATTAGATTTTGTAATAAGACTTAACCAATTTATTTAGGGGTTTTATTTTTAAATAAATTTGGCTTCCACTATTTACTAGGATCCCTACACTCTCTTGGCAGAGATGCGAAAATTTTTATGATCAATAATTTCTAGTAGATGATGCAGTCCTATCGATTGGCTCACCACCTCACTTAACAGTTATTGGTGATGGGTCAATCGATGAGTGGACAACTCTTGTCCAATGATTTTCTAATCGTAATGCATCCAAACCTAGTCTCTAATTCATGAAGCTCACCATGTCTGGAATATTGCTCCATTCCTTAGTTAAGTCAGATCCACCATTTGCACTTATTGAATTTCTAATTGGATCTCTCATCATATCCAAAATATTGAGCCCAACCCATCCTCCAACCCATAGCATCCAATGCCTAATAGACATGGTTGCATCTTTTCGATGCAATTGAACTACTATATCTAGTCGAGAACAATCAATCCCGAGAAGGGCCCGCACATCTACAATGGTGGAAGACCTTAGAGTTAATATTTTCTTAGAAAGATTTGATTTAGGTCTCTTTAAACTAGACTTGGCTTAGTCATAATAATTATGACTAACCTAATGGCATAGGTTAGCTCCAATCGTTAGCCACCTCTAATCAGAACTAGATCAACATAAATGGTCAGGTAAGTGAGATCGGTGGAAGGGATATGTCATTAACTCGATAAGAATGCATTCAGATCGAGTAGCTCTCAATTAAAAA
Organism: Cocos nucifera; assembly: GCA_006176705.1. Lineage (NCBI taxonomy): Eukaryota > Viridiplantae > Streptophyta > Magnoliopsida > Arecales > Arecaceae > Cocos > Cocos nucifera. The sequence continues at coordinate 208,116 of QRFJ01002575.1, read as the reverse complement.
CCAGTTGATCGTATCTGCCAGATTTATCTTAGACATCAAATTATCGAATCAGAACCAATCGAGTTAGCTTACAATCTAGACTCGAACCATGGAGTCAAATCAGGTCTTGACTTGATCGAGTCACATCTCAATATGATTTGATCTTGATCCAGACTTAATTCTATTAGGCTGGTCAAATCTAAGCTTTCTTTGATCTCACCTAACCAACTCTTGATTCAGTTTGATCAACCGCTAGACCTAATTGAGTTACCCAAGTTCGAACCCAAATTTATGAAGGTATCTTAGATCATAAAATTTATAATTTTAGATCCTAAAATCATAACCAGAAACATGCAAAAATTCTAGGATTTCAGGATCTAGGGATTTGCAGAAAAGTAAATTTTTGATTTCTGATTAAGGACAAACATGCAGTACCCTTACATGCCATAAGAGCACCCCATCAAATGGGAGGAGAGGACCTTTAAATCCTACTTTGCTCTTATGATTGGAAAGCCAAGGAGAATGCCTTAATCAGAAATAATTACTACACTACAAAATAAGAAATCTACAACATATATCTCATGTAAAGTCATAGATCTAAACATGCATGTTCTATATACATCTTATGTATCAATTATTAAATCCTAAATGCATGCTTTCAGATCTGATACATCACATATAATATCTAAAAAATAAATTTTATATTGATCATATCAAAATAAAATCTATTCTAGATAAATCATAGAATAATTCTATAATTAGTCTAGGCATGCTTCATTCATATATCAAATAAAAATTAAAAATTTTATTTTCTATTTTTAGATTTGATTATAATATTTATAACATCTAAAAATAGAGGTATAAATATCTAAAAATAATTTTAATCATATCAAAAAAAAAAGTACTAGACTACTCATAGAACGATTTTGAACCTAGTCTAGATTTGCATCTCTTGCAAGATTAATATGAATCTAAAATTTTTAATTCTTTTAATTTTAGATCTGATCACATATGATGTGATATCTAAAATTTTTAATATCAGATCATAGATTATAAAAAAGTTAGATCTAAAATAAATTTGAAGAACTACTAATGCAGCTCTGATACCAGTTGAAGGAAAAACTGCTTTTTCTTTCATAGGATCGATTTGATTTGACTAGATCTGTAAGAAATATTTTAAAATTTTTTTTATAAAATCTAATTAGATTAGAGAGTTTTCAAATCTAATTTTAATAATTTAATATTAAATCTAAAAATAAGAATTAAATTAGATATGAATTTTATACCTGATTGGATAATCTGATTATCCTATTGATGATCTGCAGAAGCTCGAGGTTCTAGATTAAGCCATGCACGTGCCTGGCCTCTACTAGAGTTCACTCAGATTGGATCTGAAGGTTCTCTCCTTCTAGATCTAATTGCTAAAAATTAGATCTAAATCTGATTTGTAAAGCCTTCAAATCAACTGATGAAGGTAGCATGCTTATTTCATGAACGTCGTCTCTTTCCTTGAAACCTTTGCACCACTTCCCTTGGATCTTCTCTTGGGACCTTGGCCCAACCTTTGGGTGTGGAGAAGAAGAAGAGGAGGGGTATGGAGAAAGAGGGGATGGCAGCAAGAGGGGCTTTGGGGCATGGAGCAATAATCCTTAGAAACCCTAGGGCGTAGGATCTCTTAAATAGAGCCCTGCACCACCTCAGTGTTCCAATCAATCAAGCAACTAATTGCTTGATTTATTTCTAATTTCTTGATAAATTTTCATGCCAACTCATATCAGATTTGCTGCCCCAAATATTCCATATAATGCCATACAAAATAGGTAGGGAGAACGAAAGGAAATTTGGTGCATAATGGATTCTTCCTTCTCTCTTAGAGTTTGATCTCTATCAAAACTCTTTGACTGGGCAAATCTAAAATTTGACCAAGTAAATACCTATCCACTTTGGGCACATGCCTAGGGGAACATGTGCCCTCTCCATGTTGTACCAAAAAGTGGGGGCACACACTATTGAAAAATGTATCCTAAAGTCAATTATCTAAGTAGTAGATGATTGAAATTAGTTTATGAATTATCTAATAATAATAGTTATTTGGCTGGTTCATCATAGAAGTTCTATGTTTCTTAAATGAACTCCTAAATTATGATGAAGTTCTTAGAATCAAAATTAATCGATAAAGAAGAATTTATCGGATGGTTCATTGTTCATGACTAAATGATAAGTTACTAATAAGGACGATAACTTATCGAGTGTAGGTCGCTGTATGCCATATGCATTAGTTGTCCTTGTAACCAAGTGGTATGGAGACACTGGTATGGCATCCAGATGAGATGTAAGAGTACATCTGCACTAAACATGACCAATGTAGCACTCTACTATTAAGAGTAGCTAGCTAAGACTAATGGGTATAAGTATCCCTCCGACCTGAGATCACCATGGTGACTTGTAAACAACTCACTATACTTTGGTACTGAACTGCCTATATTTTTAATATAGGTTTGAAAGGTTTGTAGGTATAGTCAAGTACTTGTAAAGTTGGTGTGTGAATCAAGATGGGATTGACCACTTCTGATTAGCTTCAGGAAGAGAATATCTCATTGTGTTTCAATTTAGCAAAACCTAGGCCTGGGTAATCCTCACGAGGAGTCATGAAATTTGCAAAATTTTGAGACATAATAGAGATGACTTGTATGAGTGTTTGATTGCGTACTCGATGTCATCTTGAGCATTAATGGTCAAAGAAAAGAATTATATGGTAACTATGGGCCAGGATTCTAAGAATGTTGCTTTGCATACATTCGACCTATCCAGACGTCGAGAACCATTACTAGATGGTTACTTCGACTAGTATAGAAATTGATTCCTATGCTACTGACTTAGATTCAAACCTATAGAATTACACATATAGAGGTTGTAACTTAATCAAATGGTTAACCAATGATTGAGAATCATTCTAAGGTCAAACATTCAATGCAATTGATGTTTGACCTAATGCAAGTATTGCAGGAGGATTGATTAGCAATTCAATTGCTAATTGGCTCAATTTGATTGATCAATCAGACTGAGATTAAGTTTAATTAAATTATATTTAATTAAAATTAGTTTAAACTTAATTAGATTAAGTTTAATTAATTTATTGGATAAGCCAATTGCAAGAAAAAAATAATTTCTAGTTGGACTGGGATTTGAGTGCACCTAATTTCTAATTGAGTTAGAATTTAAATCAAAATTAAATATAATTTAATCTAATTTAATTGGGCTCCTAGTTGAACTAAGATCATCTTTAATTAGATTACATTTAATTTGATTTGAATTAGGTTTAAAATAGTTTTGACCTAGTCAAACAAGAAGAGTTCCAGTTGGACTGGGACTCTCACTCCTTCCTTGCACCAATAAAAGTCAATGCCTATATTTTATTTTTAGATATTTATGTGATGTTCTCTATACCAATAAGAGCTTCTCCATGTACTAAATATCTGAAGAGATTAATTAAAATTTGATTTGATCAAATTTGGTAAGTGGTTTGATTTTGTTTTCTTCTGAAAGAGTTCCAATTCTCCAAAACACCTTCTTTCCTCATGAAATTTTTTCTCCATGCCTTCTTTTCTTTTGTGTACTTAATTCCTTTGGTTTTTCATGTGGTTTCCTGATCTTCACAGGCAAAAAATAAGGGGGGATGCCTGGAGGCATCCAAGAGTTGGATGCCTCCTAAAACTCCTCCTTGGTCTCCTTTTAAGACTAGGTTTTGACCTAGTCTTCCATATATAAAAGGGAGGATGCCTCCTATCAGGTTTAGAATGTGTAAAATCTGAAAAAATCATAAAAAAAATTAGAAGAAAAGAAGGAGAAGGTGTGGAGGCTTGAGGCACCAAGTTTCTTGAAGAAAAGATCTTCATCAAGACATCAAATATTGATGTTTTGAAGGGACAAAGGTAAGAGAAGATTGTCTTCTCTTTATTTTGCTTTTAAGTATTTTTTTTATTTATTTTATATAATTTTTATATGATAAAAATTTAAGAGAGAAAGAGAGGATGAGAGCATGGGGATTTGTGCTCCAGGTGTTGGGACATGAAGATCAATTTTGGACATGATCTGATCATGTCCTGATGAGAGAAGGAAAAGAGAAGATGGTCTTCTCTTAGGATTTCTTTGACTACCCTTCTTCTCTATATTTTTGTATGATTTTTCTATGAAAAAAATTAGAGTGTGTGAGATTTGAAAATATAAAAAAAACCTAGTAGAGAAGGTCTTTCCATTATCCTAGCATAAGGATATTTTCAGGACATCAGTCGTTAATGTCTTGAAAGAGAAGATTTGTCTTCTCTTAGGATCTTTTTCTAATGTGTTTTATTTCAGATTTATGGGAGACCCAAAGATTGAATTTCCCTTCTAATCCTCCTCTTATTCTTCAACTCTTGAAATGTCCAAGAGATCCGAAGAATAAATTTAGATTAGCCATCTGGAGGGATCCACGAGAAGTTAGCACTTCGAGCAGATCTTCGTTCGACGAATCTCTGATTTTATTGCAGTCTCGTGTGGATCTCCTATAGTGGTCAGATGCATGTGCAGCTCCAAAGGCAATAACAAAAATTAATTATGGAGTTCTCAACCTATGCAAGGTAAGAGATTTAATCTCTTCTCTCAAGTAGATGTGATCTAGGTCTCAGATCTAGAATCTTTTTAATACCAAATCCTTTTAATTTCAGATTTAGAATGCATTATGACATGTTATAGATCCTAATTATAGAATTTAGTAATTTAATTATATGTATTTATAGATTAAATGGTTTAATCACATGTTCCACTATGTTATTTTCAAAAAGTTTTTGAAATTCATGCATGAAACCCAACATATTTCTCGTCAGTGGTATTAGAGCATCCAGGTTCTTTTATAACATGTTTATATATGCTTGAGTATAAATCTAAAAATTAAAATTAATTAAAGATCATACATACTGCCATAAGATTATCCTGTTGTAAGGTTAACTCCTTACAATAAAAAGGTTATCCTAGTATGTGCTGATTTGAATGTGAATCATGAACTATTTAGATTAGATCTAAGAAATTTATGATTTAATTTTTTGATTTTAAATCTGAAACTAAATAGATGTTGATCTATTTTAGATTATTTAATTTAGATCTAAATAATATCAGATTGCACCTACTGCTATAAGATTGTCCTGCTATAAGGTTTATCCCTTATAGTGGAAAGGTTATCCTAGTATGTACTGATCCGAATAACCTCAATCATAAATATGTTAGATGAGATCTAAAATAATTTATAATTTTTTAAAAAATTTTAAATCTAATTTTAAATAGTTTATGATCTGATCCATATGATGTGTTTTATGTTTAGATCTAGATCCTATTTTGCATATGTTGATATGTGATTTTATTTTGAATTAAGAATGCATATGATATATTTGTTTTATAGAATTTAAATTAAAAACTTACTTTATACAAAATCCTAGATTTGAAATCCTAGTATATAATCAAAATATTAGAATAAATTACATCTAAAATCATATATTGAATATGATTCAATGTAAACTATTTATAATTTAAAAATATTTCAAATGAACTCAAAAGCTTGAACTTAATTGAGAATTAAGTGATTGTTTAGGATCTAGGTTTATGATTTGAAGATCCTAAGATAATTTCATAAAACATGGGTTAATGGATAATGGGTTAGCTTTGATCAAGTGCTTAACTGGGTTAGACCTAGGATTAAATTAAATATGGATTTAGTTAAGAAATTGATCAAACCTAATTAATAGTTAATTAGGATTAGGTCATTTCTTTAGATCAATTCAATAGTTGTAGTTGATCAAAGTCCATAAATCTAATAAATGGATACTGATTGTGGCTCAGTGGTCAAGCCTAAGTCTTTAGGTAAATCAAATCAAAACTGATAAATCGATTGGCATCTAAGGTAAGTCTGGCATCCCAAACTGATAGTTTTTAATTAGCAGCCCGCTTACCTGACCATTTCTAATGGTGTCTAAGGTAAGCCTTGGTAGATCCTTCCACCGATCTCACTTATCTGGCCAATGTGGTTAATCAGGTTTTGATTAGATTACTCATTGATTCGTGCTAACCCATGTCACATAGAAAATTAGTGAGATTGATTTTATTTTATGAGACTGATCTAAGTGCCCATGGACTAAAATTGATTCTAGTCCTTATCGATGACTTGAGAAGTCAGTCGGAGCAAATTGGTCCATGTCCTTTCTATCCTTAAATCACTAATAATTTAAATTCTCTAAAATTGTTAGATCCTTGAAATGATAAAGTTATAGAGATAACTGAGTCATAGCCTTCCATTAAGTTGGATGATAATGGATTCATTAACTCAATAATCATTGGAGACCCAAAGGCCTAGTGCTTATTGACTAATTGAATTATCATTTATAATATGATAACTTGGAAGTGTTTCTCTAATGGTGGTTAGGTTGGCCAACCAAAGTTGGGCCCAATCATTTATTAGTTAGATGCACCAAGTATAGTCATGTTAATGGTTGGATCTAACCAAATTCTTACAGTGGAGGCCAAAGCCTGCTGATTAGGTTTTTAGGGCAAAATTGAATTACTAAAAATTATTTAAAAAAATAATTGATTAATGAACCTACCTGTAGATACACATGGATTGGCCAACCAAAGTTGGGCTCGTGTGCAATCTATGTGGATTCTAGTACCTACTAGAAAATTAAAGTAATTCTCCAGATTGGAGATAGAGGCTACCAATTCAAATAAAACAGTGGAAGAACCTTTAGACTAAAGTCCAAGTCTCTAGGCTTAATATAATTTATAAACTTAGGTCTATGTTCTCTTTCTCATAGAATAAGGCTAAAACTTAACTGCTCCAATCATTGTTAGATAGTGATAACTTATGGAATCTAACTTTGATAATTAGTATCAAAAGTTGAATTTGATTCAGCAGTATGAATCAATTTGTATTGGAGCTTCTAAGTCCAGTTAAAATAATTAGTCCAAAATTGATCCAAATTAGGCATGTTGCTTCTACTATTAGAAGCTGGATCATAGGAAGAAGAATTATCTTGCATCCCTTGACCATAATAGGCTGAACAAGAGAAAGGAGTAAGAGTTGCTCATTAAGGATATTATATGATAACACCTTAAAATTTCTGTATATGTAATTCTATTATCTAGGTATTAGATACCAGTGGTCTTATGCAATTTGTTGTAAGAACTATTGAAAAGTGAAATATTTGAAAATGGTGAGAGATACCTGAATGTTAGGGATGGAAGTCTTGTTCCAATCCTAGCTTTAGAAATTGTTAAGCTTATTTTTAAAAGATATCATTTTGAGTGATTGTCATCATTGTCCATTGTTTACGATAAATATGATCTCCATTGACCTTTCGATCAGAGATAGTTAACATTTATTAATAAAAAAGATTATTATGATATTATTATGAAAAATATTATAATAATATATAAATAATAAAAATAAAATTTAACATTTATACAACTTGTTAAGTGTAATGTATACATTTAATAAATACCCAAGTTAGATTATGTCATAGATGTCTATATTTGGCATTATAGGCTTAGTCATCTTGACAAGAATAAGATAAATAGGTTAGCTTGAGAGAAGAATCTCAACATCAATGATTGTGAATCATTGATAACCTATGAGTCTTATATTCTTTAAAAGATGACAAAGTCACATTTTATTGAAAAAGGTGATGGAGTTGATAAAGTTCTAAGTCTCATACATAGTGATGTATATGGACCTATGAACTTAAGTGCCAAAGAAAGATATTAATATTTCATTATGGATGATCTATCCTGGCATGGGAGCATCTGGCTTGAATCATTTGAAATGTTCAAATGATTCAATAATGAAATAGGAGAACAAACTGAAAATGGTATTGAAACTCTTTGATCAGATCGAAGAGGCAAATACTTATCCAGTGAGTTTGTGACATATCTAGGAGAGAATAGGATTCTCTCTTAGTGGATTTATTTTTAGAACATAGTATATCTAATAGAAGAAGTTGAATTTTATTAGATACGGTTTAACCCATAATAGGGTTTATTTGTCTACATGTTTTAGGGTTGTGCTCTTATGACTACTAGTTTTACTCTGAATATATACCGAGTAAATCTGTTATAAATCTCTATATGGATATGGATTGGGCATAGGCTTTCACCTTCAGGTTTAGGGTTGATTGGTCTATGTCATAAGTTTGCATACGGATAAACTTGGATCTTGGTCCAATAGGTGTTTGAGGGTTATTACTCTACCATACTGAAGAACAGCATATGTTCATCAACAGTAGGACATTCTTTTTGGAGAGAAGTTTCTTAGAGAAGGAACTGATGCCTGTCAAGTTAAACTTGAAAAAGTTTGACTGATAGAAATAAACTGGCATAATCTAGCAAACCTATAGAACTGGATTTGATCAGATCAAATCTGGAGCCCATTCAAGTGGCATCCTTAAGGAGATTCGGTAAAGTACCGCATTAGCTAGATAGGTATTTCAATATCGAGGTTCGAGATGGTGATCCTATTGAGCAATAAGGATCCAATCACCTATAGGGATGTAATATAGTGGTCTGACTGTGAGAAGTGGCTTGCAGCCACATAATCCAAATTGAATTCTATGGAAATCAAATAGTGTATGGACACTAGATGACTCACCTAAAGGGATAAAACCCATTGGGTGTGAATAAATTTTCAAAAGAATCAAAATAGCGCAGATGGGAAGGTAAACACCTGTAAAGCCCGTTAGGCTATTATCTCAGTTTTGGAATAAATGTTTTGAATGTATGTCTTTGTTATGAATAAAGATAAATCCTGCATATATAAGTAGGCAAAATATTCTGTAGTATTATTCCTTGTGTTGTTTGTAGATTAAGTTCCCTTAATCGAAAATGGCATTCCAATATTACAAAAAATAAAGATTTGGCTGTCATCTAATTTCTCCATATTTAAAATTAGATATGGTATACTCACTAATGGTAATGAGTAGATACCAGTTTGATCTAAATGAGGATCATTGGAAGATTGTATAGACAATCCTCATGTATTTAAGAAATACTAAGGTTCAGTGACTCGAATATGAAAATACTGACTTAAAATATGTGGATATTTTAATTTTAGAATAAGATGACAATAAGAAAATATCATTTCATATCCTAATTGTAAGAGCAATCTGCTAGAATGGTTCCAAGCAGGATACTATAGCCTATTCAGTTAGTGATGTAGAGTACATCATGGCATGTGATGCTATCATGTAAGCTGTGTAGTTGCTGAGGTTTATTAGTAGGTTAGGAGTGGCACCCTCCATTGGTGATCCAATCCTATCATAGCATTAGAGCCATAGCTCTGGCTAAAAAACCAAAGGACTAGCAAATTCTGCATCACTATCACCTTTGATTTTAGATAAAGGTGATGTCGATCTTTGGAAGATTGATGAAAAAGAAGAACTTGACTGATCCATTTGCTAAGGCCTCGGAACTAAGGAGTTCTATGAACTCAAGCGAAAGATAGGATATTTGATATCGTTCAGATTGGCTTTAGTCCAAGTGAAAGTTATTGAAAAATGTGTCCTAAAGCTAATTATCTAAGTAGTAGATGATTGGAATTAGTATATAAATTATCTAATAATAATAGTTATTTAGCTAGTTCATCATAGAAGTTCTATCTTTCTTAAATAAACTCATAAATTATGATGAAGTCCTTAGAACCACAATCAATTAATAAATAAGGATTTATTGGATGGCTCTTAAATTATTTATGATCAAATAATGAATTATTAATAAGGATGATAACTTATCGAGTGTAGGTTACTGTATGCCATATGCATTAGTTATCCTTGTAACCAAATGGTGTGGAGATACTGGTATGGCATCCAGGTGAGATGTAGGAGTACATCTACATTGAATATGATCAATATAGCACTCTACTATTAAGAGTAGCTAGCTAAGGTCAATGGATTTAAGTGTCCCTCCAACCTGAGATCACTATGATGACTTGCAAGCAACTCACTATACTTTGGTATCGGATTGCCTGTATTTCTAATATAGGTTTGAAATATTTTTGGGTATAGTCAAGTACTTATGAAGTCAGTGTGTGAGTCAAGATGGGATTGACCACTCCTAATTAGCTTCAGAAAGAGAATGTCTCATTGTATTTTAATTTAGCAAAACCTAGGCCTAGATAATCCTCATGAGGAGTCATGAGATTTGAAAAATTTTGAGACATAATAGAGATAACTTATATGAGTATTTGATAGTGTACTCGAAGTCGTCTTGAGCATTAATGATCAAAGGGATAAATTATATGGTAACCTTGGGCCAGGGTTCTAAGAATGTTACTTTGCATACATTCTACCTATCCGGACGTTAGAAATCATTGTTAGATGTTTACCTCAACTAGTATAGAAATTGATTTCTATACTACTGGCTTAGATTTGAACCTATAGGGTCACACACAGAAGAGGTTGAAACTTAATCAAATGGTTAATCGATGATTGAGAATCATTCTAAGGTCAAACATTCAATGCAATTGATGTTTGACCTAATGCAAGTGTTGTAGGAGGATCGATTAGCAATTAGATTGCTACTTGACTCAATTTGATTGAGCAATCTGACTAAGATTAAGTCTACTTAAATTAGATTCAATTAGAATTCATTTAGGCTTAATTAGATTAAGTTTAATTGATTTATTGGATAAGCCAATTGCAAGAAAAAAATAATTTCTTGTTGGACTGGGATTTGAGTACACCTAATTCCTAATTGATTTAGGATTTAAATCAGAATTAAATATGATTTAATCTAATTTAATTAGGCTCCTAGTTGGACTAGGATCATCTTTAATTAGGTTGCATTTAATTTAGTTTTAATTTGGTTCAAAATAGTTTTGAACTAGTCAAACAAGAAGAGTCCTAATTTGACTGGGACTCTCACTCCTTCCTTGCACCAATAAAAGTCAATGTCCATATTTTATTTCTAGATCTTTATGTGATATTCTCCACACCAATAAGAGCTTCTCCATGCACTAAATATCTGAAGAGATTAATTAAAATTTGATTTGATCAAATTTGGTAAGTGGTTTGGTTTTATTTCCTTTTGAAAGAGTTCCAATTCTCATAAACATCTCCTTTTCTTATAAAATTTTTTCTCCATGTCTTCTTTTCTTTTATGCACTTAATTCCTCTTTGCACATGGTTTTCTGATCTTCACATCCAAAAAATAAGGGGGGAGGCATCTAAGAGTTGGACGCCTCCTAAAAGTCCTCCTTGGTCTCCTTCTAAGACTAGGTTTTGACCTAGTCTTCCATATATAAAAGAAAGGATGCCTCCTATCAGGTTTAGGACATGTAATACCTAGAAATATTATGAAAAAAATTAAAAGAAAAGGAGGAGAAGGCATGGAGGTTTGGAGCACCAAGTTTCTTGAAGAAAAGATCTTCATCAAGATATCAAATGTTGATGTCTTGAAGGGACACATGTAAGAGAAGATTGTCTTCTCTTTATTTTTCTTTTAAGTATTTTTTTCTTATTTATTTTATGTAATTTTTATTTGATAAAAATTTGAGAGAGAGAGGATGAGGACATGGGGATCTATGCTCCAAGGTGTTGGGGCATGAAGATCAATTTTGGACATGATTTGATCATGTCCTAATGAGAGAAGAAAAAAAGAAGATTATCTTCTCTTAGGATTTCTTTGAGAATCCTTCTTCTCTATATTTTTGTATGATTTTTCTATGAGAAAAATTAGAGCGTGTAAGATTTGGAAATATGGAAAAAACCTAGGAGAAAAGGACTTTCCTTTGTCCTAGCATAAGAATGTTTTAAAGACATCAGTCATTGATATCTTGAAAGAGAAGATTTATCTTCTCTTAGAATCTTTTTTTAATTTATTTTATTTCAGATTTATGGGAGATCCAAAGATTGAATTTTTCTTCTAATCCTCCTCTTATTCTTCGACTCTTGAAATGTCCAAGAGATCCAAAGAATAAATTTAGATTAACCATCTGGAGGGATCCGCGATAAGCTAGCACTTTGAGCAGATCTTCGCTCGATGAACCTCCAATTTTGTTGCAGTCTTATGTGGATCTTCTGTAGAGGTTGGATGCGTGTGTGGCTCTAGAGATAACAACAAAAATCAATCACGGAGTTCTCGACCCATGCAAGGTAAGAGATTTAATCTCAACTCTCACCTAGATGTGATCTAGTTTTCATATCTAGAATCATTCTAGATCTAGGGTATTGATTTGATCAATACCAAATCCTTTTAATTTCATATTTAGAATGCATTGTGATATGTTATAGCTCCTAATTATAGGGTTTAGTAATTTGATTACAAGCATTTGTAGATTAAATGGTTTAGTCTGCATGTTTCGCTACATTATTTTCAAAAAGTTTTAGAAATTCATGGATGAAACCCTGCATATTTCCTGTCATGCACCCCTAGAAAATCTCTAGGAGGCGTGTGAAGAAAAAATCCTATTTTTCGAATCAGATTCATTCAGATCTAATTTGATCAAGAGAAATATTTTAAAAATTTTTCTCTTAGATCTAAATCAAATTTGATATATTTCAGATCTGATTTGATAGATCTAAAAATAAAATAAAATAAAATAAAATTAGATTTAATTTATACCTTGTTCTTGGGTAATCTTATTATCCTATGATGATCCTACTGATTACTTGAGGTTCTGGATGTAGCCACGCAATCACTTGGCCTCTACTGATATCCACTCGGGCAGGATTTGGATATCTCCTCCTTCTCAATCTTTTCTCTAAAGATCAGATCTGGATCTGATCTTGAAGGTCTTCAAAATAACTTTTGAAGATCCGATGTCGTCTCTTGCAGTAGTGTTGTCTTCTTCCTTTCTTGTCACCTTTCTCTTACTTGGATCGCACCAAACTGAAGCCCAAAGCCTCTTGGGCATGGAGTGGAGAGAGGGGACCAAAGGTAGGCATGGAGGAGAGAGGGAGATGGCTATGTGGCATGGGCAAGGGGAGAACCTCTCTAAACCTAGGCACAGACAGGGTTTATATAGATCCTACTGCGCCATGCAGTGCCACATTATCCCAGCCAAATACATCTCTTCATGCAATCAAATCTAAATCTAATTGGTGGGATGACATCACCTGATCCAATCAGATGAGAGCCCCTCTCCAACACCCTTAGGTGGTGCTAAGACTGGTCAAAGTATAGTCATTGGCGCCAGTTAGTTTGATTCCAAGAAGTAACCTAGAGTTCCATCTATATGGGACTCTAGGCATTCCTATCCTTGGGTGCATGCCTTCCCAGATGAGCGCCCCCTCCTTTCCCCTTTCTAGTAAGGGGACAAGCCCCTATCTGCTCTTCTATGGGTGCATGACACATGGACAGATGTCTAAATATCAAAGGTCATTATTTGACCAAAGTCAAAAGATAAGAATTAGTAGGTGATGGAAAATGGTAGGTGTTGTCTCAAATTTATCTCATAAATTAAGACAACCCTTTTTTAATCTAGACAAGCTCCAGTTAGACCAAGTAAAGGTATTTGAGTAAGCTTAAACACATTTGGCTTAGTCGAAACAACTTTTGATGATTGTGGAGGGAGAACATTAGGCTCAATCATATGCTAGCACGATTTTCTTGAACCTAATTGAATCTAATTCAAATCAATTGAACTGGATTAGTCCAGTTGATGATATCCAGATCTAGACCCTTATTTGTGTGATCCAGTTAGGTTTAGTTCTATATGGTAATGGAATATGCCATGATCTCTATTATCGACATCATCGAAACACCTTCCAACGGATCAGAACTTTTCTGATTCAGACAATTAGAATGATTAATCAACCAAATCATTCTAATTGCTCCAAAAATCCACTAGTGACACCTAGTAGTATATGGTGGCGATCCATCAAAATTGAAAATGAATCTCTTGGTGCAGTTACATGTGTAATCAAGTTCTTCTATCTTGAGCTTCGATCAGATTAGGATTAAGGTGAACTCATCAAATCCTAATTTCTATCATATGATTTAATCATTTGATTCAAGTCCAATGTGAAAACCTTAATAGAAACTTCTTTTATTATTTCATTCTGCTTTGGCCATGGGCTTATGAACTTGACTCTCATGATCATTATAGGACTGCTCCTCATCTACTGAGGCAGATAGATTCCCTCTTGGTGCAATCCAATTCCTACAATGAACATGCTATAGCTAACATACACCTTAGAATTTTGAATGGCTAGGAGACCGAGTCATGGTATAGTCAAACTATAATATCCTCAAGGTTAACTGCCGATGTATCTTAGATTAAAGAACCATACACACCACTGCATCTTCGAGCCAGTCATCGACGAGAAGGTAGACTTCCTTATGACTGCTCGAGGTGGTCATGCTCAGTACCCTCGTTCTCTAACAAGTACCTATACTCTCACTCCGGTGTCTCTACACCATAGACTTAAGACTTATTTTCTATAAAGAAGTGATTGTATATCAACATTTTGGATCAATCACCATCCTCATGATGATCCTACGGTCAGGAGCATTTTATGAGTTAATAACGAAAATTCATGTCTTAAATTTTCAACTCTTGAAAATAAGAATTATCATTACCATTAACTCAAGGGATGTATCACAGACACTAAATACACATTGTGATAGAAAATAACTCATTTTATTATTTATAGTCAAAATTATAATTTTGCCCTTAGAAGTGTACAATAAGTGTCAGCCAATTCTAGCTTCTAGGGCACACATATGTAACAGCGTGCACCTCTAATCCCTTCTTTCTTATACAGGGTCAACCTTTGACCCTGGTGTGTGATAGAAAAGGCAGGTGACCAAAAATGATAGGTGATAAAAAATGGTAGGTGTTGTCCTAAAATCATCTAATAAATTTAGACAATCCTATTCTGACCTGGATAAGTTCTTGTCAGGGTTTCGGTTGAGATGAACCAAAAAAACTATAAAAGAAGAATGTTAGGTTTAATCATGTGCTAGCATGATTTTCTTAAACCAAATCGGATCTAATCCATATCAATTAAACTAACTCAGTCTAATTGATCACAACCAGACTCAAACTCTTGTATGTGTGACCCAATTAGGTTCAATTCTTTATGGTAATGAGATATGTCATTATCTCTATCATTGATATCATCAAAATATCTTTTGATAGAACTAAACTTTTTTGATTCATACAATTAGAATGATCGATCATCAGAATCATTCTAATTGCTCATAAAATTTACTAGTGACATTTAGCAGCATATAGTAGCAATCCATCAGAATTGAAAGCGAACCTCTCGGTGAAGCTATCTGTGTGAATTGATTCTACTATCATGAGTCCCGACAGGATTAGGGTTTAAGGTAAACTCATCAAAACCCAACATCCATCATATGAATGAATCAATCGATTTGAGTTCGATGTAAAACCTTAATAGAAAACTCTTTTCTATTATATCACACTACCATGGCCATGGGCTTAAGAACTCGATCTCATGATCATCATAGGACTACTCCACTATCGAGGTTGATAGATCCCATCTTGGTGCAATCCAGTTCCTATAATGAACATGTTATAGCCAACATACACTTCAGAATTCCAAATGGCTAGGAGACCGAGTAATGGTTGTTGGGAAATATGTCCTAAAGCCAATCATCTAAGTAGTAGATGATTGAAATTAGTATATAAATTATCTAATAATAATTATAATTTTGCTATTTCATCATAAAAGTTCTATCTTCCCTAAATAAACTCCTAAATTATGATGAAGTCCTTAAAATCACAATCAATCGATAAAAGAGGATTTATCGGATGGTTCTTAAATTGTTCACAATCAAATGATAAGTTATTAACAAGGATGATAATATATCGAGTGTAGATTGTTGTATGACGTATGCGTTGATTGTCCTTATAACCAAGTAGTGTGGAGATACTGGTATGGATCCAGGTGAGATATAGGAGTACATCTACACTGAATGTGACCAATGTAGCACTCTACTATCAAGAATATCTAGCTAAGGCCAATGGGTATAAGTGTCCCTCTGATCTGAGATTGCCACGATGACTTGTGAGCAACTCACTATACTTTGGTGCTGGATTGCCTGTATTTCTAATATAAGTGATGGAAGGTTTTTGGGTATAGTCAAGTACTTATAGAGTCGGTGTATGAGTCAAGATGGGATTGACCACTTTTGATTAACTTCAGGAAGAGAATGTCTCACTATGTTTTAATTTAACAAAACCTAGGCCGAGATAATCCTCGTGAGGTATCATGAGATTTGCAAAATTTTGAGATACAATAAAGATGACTTGTATGAGTATTTGACAGCATACTCAAAGTCATCTTAAGAATTATTGGTCATAGGGATGAATTATACGGCAACCAAGGGTTAGGGTTCTAAGAATGTTACTTTGCATACATTCGACCTATCCGAAAGTCAAAAATCATTGCTAGATGATAACTTCGATTGATACAGAAATTGGTTTCTATACTATCGACTTAGGTTTGAACCTATGAGGTCACACACATTAGAGCTTGTAACCTGATCAAATAATTAATTAATGATTGAAAATCATTTCGAGGTCAAATATGCAATGCGATTGATATTTTACCTAATACAAGTGTTGCAGGAGGATCGATTAGCAATTGGATTGCTAATTAGCTTAATTTAATTGAGCAATCAAGCTGAGATCAAGTCTAACTAAATTAAATTTAATTAAAATTAGTTTAAATTTAATTAGATTAAGTCTAATTGATTTATTGAATAAGCCAATTATAAGGAAAGAACAATTTCTTATTTGACTAGGACTTGGGTGCACCTGATTGACTTCGGATTTAAATTAGATTTAAATCTTAATTTAATCTAATTTAATTGGATATTTAGTTGGACTAGGATCATCCTTAATTAATTTTTATTTAATCTAATTTAAATAAAATTTAAATTAGATTTAAAATAATTTTGATATAGTCAAACAAGAGGAGTTCCAGTTGGACTGGAACTCTCTCTCTATCACTTACACCTAAGAAAGCCCATGCCATATTTTAATTCTAAATTTTTTTCTATATTTTTTCATATCTAATAATAGGTTTTCCATGCTCTATATTAGATTATTTGGAATAAATTTTGACTTGGTCAAAAGCAGGAAGTTGTTAGGATTAGTTTCCATCTTTGAAGAGCCCTCTTTGACCTAAACAGTTCCCTTCTCTTATGAGCCCACTTTCCCCATGCCTCCAATATTTTTTTGCCCTTTCTCCCTTTCTTTAGGGCATTGGTTTTCAATTTCACACATCAAAAATCAAGGGAGGGGCGTCCAAGAGTTGGACGCCCCATAGAAGTCCTCCTTTGACTAGGTTTTGACCTAGTTTTGCAATATAAAGGGGATGCCTCTTTCTTTGACTATAGAGGACATGAAAAATTCTAAAAAAATTATGAAAAATTATAGAAAAAGGAAGAAAAGGCATGGAGGATTTTCCGTGCCATGATTTTTGGAGCAGAGCCCTCAATTAAGACATCAATCATTGATGTCTTGAAGAGATAAGGTAAGAGAAGATTGTCGTCTCTTATATTTTTCTTTTATTTATGATTTTTATATGACAAAAATTTGAGAGAGAGAGAGAGGAAGGGGTTGAGAAAAGATGGTGCCAAGATCCTTAGAGAAAAGATCTTTATTTGGACATCAATCATTGATGTCATGAAGGCACAAAAGTAAGAGAAGATTATCTTCTCTTTGTTTTCTTTTGAGTATCTTCTTCTTCATTATTTTATGTAATTTTTATATAATAAAGATCAGAGAGAGAGAGAGAGGAGGAGGGCATGGGATCTATGCTCTAAGGTGTTCGGGCATGGTGATCATTTTTGGACATGATCTGATCATATCCTGATGCGAGAAGAAGAAGAGAAGAAGGTCTTCTCTTAGGGTTTCCTTGAGAGCCCTTCTTCTCAATTTTATTTATAAGATTTTTATGAGAAAAATCTGAGGCTGTGATATCTAGAAAATTAAAAAAAAAATCTAGAGGAGAAGGTCTCCTCTGATCCTAGCATAGAGGTGTTTTTAGGACATCAACTGTTGATCTCCTAAATGAGAAGATTTATCTTCTCCTAGTTTTTTTCCTATATGTCTTTTTATTTATATTTTATGGAAGATCCAAGGGTTGGATTCCTCCCTCATTTCCTCCTCATGTTCTCCATCTCTTAGATTGTCCAAGAGATCTGAAGAACATGTATTTGATTAACCATCAAGAGGGATTCATGAGAAGCTAGCACTTCGAGTGGATTTTCATTCAACGAACCTCCGATCTGTGTTGCAGGTTCGTATGGATCACCTATAGAGGCTAAACACATGTGCGGCTCCAAAGACAACAACGAATTCAATCACGGAGTTCTTGATCTATGCAAAGATAAGAGATCTGATCTCTTGGTGACCTAGATGCGATCTAGGATTAGATCTAGAATTATTCTAGATCTAAGTATTGATGTGATCAATACGACTCATGATTAATTTAATTTTAGATTTATATTTTCATCATAATATGTTATAGATTCTTGATGTAGGATTTTATAATTTGATTACATGTATTTATAGATTAAATATTTTAATCTATGTCTTTCGCTGGTCTTTATTTCGAAAAATTTTTGAAATTTATGCATGAAACCCTACATATTTTCTGTCAATGCTGCAGTCAAACTTTAACATACTCAAGATGAACTATCGATGTTCCTCAACTTAAAGAACCTGACATACAACTACAGCATTGAGCTAGTCATCAATGAGAAGGTAGACTTTCTTATGACTGCTCGATGTGGTCACGCTCAGTGCCCTTATTCTTTAACGAGTACTTATACTCTCACTTCGATGTCTCCACATCATAGACTCAAGATTCATTTATCTTAAGAAAGTAATCATACACCAATCTTTCAGATCAATCACCATCCTCGTGATGATCCTACAGTTAGGAGAAGTTTATGAGTTAGTAAAGAAAATTCTTGTCTTAAATTTTCAACTCTTAAAAATATGAATTTTCAATACCATTAACTCAAAGAATATATCATAGACACTTTTAAATACATACTATAATAGAAATAATCTATTTATTAATTTATAGTCAAAATTATAAAATTATCCTTAGAAATATATTATAAATGTCTGTTAATCTGGCTTCTAGGGCACACATCTAACAGCATCTGCACCTTAAAGAGTCTTCTCAAGACTTGATAATGCACCGCGTGACTGATCACCAAACAACTCTTATAAGTGAGCCAACATTTGGCGTGTAGTCTTAGTATCTCCATGTTGGTGCTGCAACTCATCAAGAATTGGGCCCAACATATAGCATCTAGCTTTGTTATCATTATCCAACCACTTTTCATGAGATGCCCTTTGATCCACAATCGAACGTGCTAGTAAAGTGGGGTTGGTCCTAGTCCAATACAAAGGTTAGCTTTTTCAAACCCAAAATAATTTTGAAGTTTCTTAGCCAATCCTTGTAATTTGGATCTGGTCAACTTGTGGGTATCTAGGATTCGAACTGGGGGCTTTAACATAGATATTTTCTTTTAGATAGTCAAAGTTTCTAGTTAGACTTATAATTTGATTTGAATAATTTGTTTAGAAGTTTTATTTTTTAAATAAATTAGGCTCCCACTATTTTCTCAAATCTCTACACTCCCTGGGCAATGATGTGAAAATCACCACAATCATTGATTTCTAGTGGATGGTGCGGTCCCACCGACTGACTCCCACCTCATCTAATAGTTATTGATGATAGGTTAGCCAGTAAGTGGACAACTCTTGTCTAATGATTCTCTAATCATGGTGCATCCAAATCTGATCTCTAATTCATGAAGCTCATCATGCTTGAAATATTGCTCCACTCCTTAGTTAAGTCAAACCCATAATTTATATGAATTAGATTCTTGATTGGATCTCTCACCGTATCCAAAATATTGAGCCCAACCTATCCTCCAACTCATAGCATCTAATGCTTAATACACATGGTTGCATCTTTCGGGTGCAACTGAACCACTATATCCAATCGAAAACAATCAACCCCAGAAAAGGCCCGCACATCTACAATGGTGGAAGATCTAGGACTTAATATTTTTTTAGAAAGATTTGATTTAGTCTCTTAGACTCAACTAGTCATAATATTTATGACTAACCTAGTGGCATGGATTAGCTCGAATAGTTAGCCATCTCAAAATAAAATTGGGTCGACTCAATCAGCTAGGTAAGTGAGATCAATGGAAGGAATATCCCATTAACTCATCGTGAATGCATTCAAGTCGAGTAGCTTTCAATTAAAGACCATGGGTCGTATCTGTCTGAATGAAAAAATCAGATTTTCAGGGTCAAGTTCGTTCAAATCTGATTGGATCGAGAGGCATATTTCAAAAATTTTCTCTTAGATCCAAATCAGATCTAACACTTTTCAAATCTAATTTTATAATCTGATAAATAAGAAAATTAAATTAAATTAAATCTAAATTAATGTTACCTTGTTTGCTGGGTAATCTGATTATTCTTTGATGATCCTGGTGATTGCCTGAGGTTCTGGATCTAGTCATGCAAGCACCTGGCCTCTACTGGTATCCACTCGAGCTGGATATGGAGATCTTCTCCTTCTTTATCATATCTCCAAAAATCAAATCTGAATCTGATTTGGAGGATCTTTGAAACTCCTTTTGAAGATCTACTATCATCTCTATAGCAGTGCTGCCTTCTTTCTTTTCTCATCAGCCTTTTCTTGCCTGGATCGCACCAAACTAAAGCCCAACTTTTCTTGGATGTGGAAAGGAGAGAGAGGATCAGAAGATGGCATGGAGGAGGGAGAGGGGCAGCCTTGGGGTGTGGCTAGGAGAAAGCTTTCTTAAAGTTGCCGCAGATAGGGTTTATTTATAGACCCTTCTGCGCCATGCAGTGCTGCATCATCACAGCCAATCCCATTGCCTCGTGCAATTAGATCTAAATCTGATTAATGGGATGACATCATCTGATCTAATCCGATGAGAGTCCCATAGATTCATCCTTAGATGGTGCCTAAGACTGGTCAAAGTCTTTGGCTAGGGGTCATCTAAGTTGAACCCAAGAAGCAACCTGGAGTCCCATCTGTATGGGACTCCAGGCATCCCTATCCATGGGCGCATGCCATCCTAGGCATGCACCCCCTCCTTTCCAAATTTTAGTGAGGGGATAAGCCTCTATCTGCTCTCCAATAAGTGCATGACACATGGGCAGATGTCCAAGGGTGGAAGGTCAATGTTTGACCAAAGTCGAAGGTCAATGTTTGAATTAGCAGGTGATGAAAAATGGTAGGTGTTGTCTCAAATTTATCTCATAAATTAAGACAATCCTTTTCTGACCTGGACAAGCTTTAGTTAGATCAGGTAAAGATACCAGAGTGAGCACAAACACATTTAGCTCAGTCGAGATAACTTTTAATGATAATAGAAGGAGAATATTAGGTTCAATCGTGTGCTAGCACGATTTTCTTGAACTTAATTGAATCTAATTCAAATAAATTGAACTGGGTTAACCTAATTGATGATATCCAGATCGAAACCCTTATTTGTGTGATCTAGTTAGGTTCAGTTCTGTATGGTAATGAGATATGTCATGATCTCTATCATCAACATCATCGAAACTCTTTTCGATGGATCAGAACTCTTCTGATTCAGACAATTGGAAAGATCGATCATCTAAATCATTCTAATTGCTCCCAAAATCCATCAGTGACACCTAGCAGTATATGATGGCAATCCATCAAAATTAAAAATGAACCTCTTGGTGCAGCTACCTGTGTGATTAAGTTCTTCTATCTTGAGCTCTGATCAGATTAGGGTTAAGGTGAACTCGTCAAATCCTACTTATCATATAATTTAATCATTCGATTGAAGTCCGATATGAAAATCTTAATAGAAATTCTTTCTATTATTTCACTTTCTACCATGGCCATGAGCTTATGGACTTAATTCTCATAATCATCATAGGGCTGCTCCTCATCCACCGAGGTAGATAGATTCCATCTTGGTGCAATCCAATTTCTACAATGAACATGCTATAGCCAACATACACCTCAAGGTTCCAAATGGCTAGGAGATCGAGTCATGGTGTAGTCAAACTATAACACCCTCAAGGTGAACTATCGATGCACCAAAGGTCAAAGAACTAGACACACTACTATAGCTTCGAGTCAGTCATCGACGAGAAGGTAGACTTTCTTATGACTAATCGAGATGGTCACGCTCAGTGCCCTCATTCTCTAACGAGTACCTGTACTCTCGCTTCGATGTCTCTACACTGTAGACTCAAGACTCATCTACTATAAAGAAGCGATTGTACACTAATCTTCTGGATCAATCACCATCCTCATGATGATGCTACGATCAGGAGCCTTTTATGAGTTAATAAACGAAAATTTATATGTTAAATTTTTAACTCTTGAAAATATGATTTATCATTACCATTAACTCAAGGGATGCATCACAGACACTATATACATATTTATGATAGAAAATAACTTATTTTATTATTTAGAGTCAAAATTATAATTTTATCCCTAGAAGTGTATTACAAGTGTCAGCCAATTCTGGCTTCTAGGGCACACATATCTAACAAACTCTCGCTTGACCTAAAGCCAATTGGCTATAAATCTAAGTCCCATCTTCTCAAGGTGGGCTTCAATATTCTACTGGCCCAATGGCTTTATAAGCGGATCCACCGCATTATCTGTGGAGTCAACTCTCTTGACCTCGACGTAACCCTTCTTGAGGTAATCGCGGATAAGATGGTATCACCGCTCGATGTGCTTGAATTTTTAGTGAGACCTTGGCTCCTTAGCAAGGGCTATGGTGCCATTGTTGTCGCAGTGTAGAGAAATGGCATCTGATGGCATCACTCTGATCTCTGTGGTAAACTTATTGTACCAGAATGCCTTCTTTGTAGCTTCTGATGCAGCAATGTATTCTGCTTCCATGGTAGAATCTGCTATTACTGTCTGCTTAAAACTTTTCCAACTGATAGCTCCACCATTACACATAAACAGACTCCCAGATGTCGACTTTCGATCATCTATATCGGACATAAAATCCGAGTCTGTATACCCCTAGACTTGGAGTTCTCCATTACCAAATACCAACAATATATCCTTAGTTCTTCTCAAGTACTTAAGGATACATTTCACAGAAGTCCAGTGTTCTTTACTTGGATTCGACTGATATCTGCTCGTGACACTCACAGCATGGGCTATATCAGGTCATGTACATAACATGGCATACATGAGGCTTCCTATTGCTGAAGTATAAGGGATCTTGCTCATGCGTTCTATTTCCTCAGGTGTGCTAGGGCACATCTTCTTGGAAAGATGAATGCCATGTCTGAAGGGTACTAAACCCCTCTTAGAGTTTTCCATGCTAAACCTCTTTAGCACTTCCTCTATGTACATTTTCTATGAAAGTCCTAGCATCCTATTTGGTCTATCTCTATAGACCTTAATTCCTAGAATAAAGGATGTTTCTTCAAGGTCTTTCATGGAGAAAATTTTAGATAACCATATTTTAACTATAGTCAACATGGAAATATCATTCCCAATAAGGAGGATGTCATCCACGTACAATACGAGGAAGACAACAGCGCTCCTACTGATCTTTTTGAAGACACATGACTCCTCATTTTGATGAAACCAAACAATTTGATCACATCATTAAAATGAGTATTCCAGCTCCGAGATGCTTGCTTAAGTCCATATATGGACCTTTGCAGCTTGCATACCTTGTGATCATCATCACTAGATGTGAAACCTAGTGGCTATTCCGTATAGATATCTTCCTCAAGATATCCATTTAAGAATGCCATTTTCACGTCCATTTGCCATATTTCGTAATCAAAATATGTTACAACAGCAAGCAATGTACGGATGAATTTTAGCATAGCTACTGGCGAAAAGATATCCCGATAGTTAATGCCTTCACATTGACTATAACCTTTTGCCACTAATCTAGCCTTGAATGTCTCCACGTTTCCATATGCACCAATCTTTCTCTTGTAGATCCATTTACACCCAATAGGTACTATACCTTCTGATGGATCCACCAAGGTCCAAACTTGGCTTGAGTGCATTGAGTCAATTTCTGACTTCATTGCCTCTAACCATTTCTCGAAGTCGATATCTAATATTGCCTCATTATAGATTTTGGGATCATAACCATGAACCCCATTTCCTACAAGGAACATTTTCTCTACTTCTTCTGAAATAGTACCTAAGTACCTCTCAGGAGGATGGAAAATCCTTTTCAATCTACGAGGTGGAGGAGGTAGTGAATGGATTGGCTCAATCCAATTTGGTTTCATTAGGTCCTTAGCTCGTTGCTCTTGTGAGACTTTCTCATTGAGCTTGATTTGCTTTCTAATGCCGCCATCTTGAATAAACTATTTTTCAAAAAAAATGGCATGTCGACTCACAATCATATTGTAATCTTCTGGAATGTAAAAATAATATCCTAATGACTCTTTAGGATATCCTATAAATTGAGCTCTGAAGAACCTAAAGTCTAACTTGTCTGCTTGTTATCTTTTGACATGAGCCGGACAACCCCGAATTCTGAGATGACTCAGACTTGGTTTCTTACCATGCCATATTTCATAAAGTATGGTAGGAATGGTTTTAGAGGGAACCCTATTCAGTAAGTATATTATAGTTAACAAACAGTATCCCCAAAGAAAATTAGGAAGGTCTGTGAAGCTCATCATGGATCGAACCATATCTAATAGGATCCGATTCCTCCATTTTGAAATTCCGTTGAGTTGAGGTGTTCCAAGTGGAGTCCATTGAGAGACTATGCTATTTTTCTTAAGATAGTCTAAGAATTTCTGACTAAGGTATTCACCTCCTCGATCTAACTGAAGAACCTTAATGGATTTTCTAATTTGCTTTTCTACTTCATGTCTGAATTCTTTGAACTTTTCAAAAGCTTCAGACTTGTGTCTCATAGGATAACATATCCATATCTAGATAAATCATCTATAAAGGTAATGAAGTAGACAAAATTGCCTCTAGCCGACACATCAAATGGGCCGCATACATCAGTATGTACTAGGGCAAGAAGATCCTTGGCCCTTTCCCCATATCCTACAAAAGAGAGCTTAGTCATTTTGCCATGAAGACAGGATTACAAATTAGATATGACTCGAAAGTCAACAAACTCAGTAGCCTAATTTTCTCCAATTTGTTAACCCTATCTTCTGCTATATGACCTAATCTTAGGTGCCATAGATACCTACCATTTGGACTATCCCTAGGTCGTTTCATGGTATTCACATTTTGCTTGATATTAAAAATAGATACATCAATATGTAACTGATAAAGACCGTTAATAAGGAAACCACTTGCAATTTTATTTCTTTTATAAAAAATATTATAATGGACCTTAAGAAAACTAATTACATAGCCTTCTAATACAAGGTAAGAAACAAAAATCAAATTTCTGCTTGCTGTAGGCACATAATAATTGTCTTTTAACACTAAGTCTAAACCAGATGGTAGTCGAAGAGGGTATGTTTCCATGGCCACGATAGCAACTCTTGCTCCATTTTCGATGCATAGAATCATCTCACCATCCCTCAGCCTCCTGCTATCCTCAAGATCCTACATAGAAGTGCACAAGTGAGCACTAGAACCAGAGTCAAGCACCCAATTGAATGCAGAAGAAACTATAAGATTAGACTCAATAACAAGCATACCTCCAGAAGGACTTGCCTCCTTCTTCTTTAGGGTGGCCAGGTAAGTAGGGCAGTTCTACTTTCAGTGGCCATCATTGTTGCAATGGAAACACTTTCCTTTGTCAATGGTCTTCTTCTTCAGCTCTGCCTTTTTCTTCTTTCCTCCTTCCATCTTCTGCTTTTTCACAGACTTCTTCTTTTCAAAAGACTTTCTCTTAAAAGAAGTCCATTCCATAGCAAGCACTGAGCCTTTAGAATCTTTAATGAAAAGCTCAGCGGTAACCAGCATGTTCATAAGTTCGGCCAGAATATTTTGATGTTTATGCATATAGTAGTTCATGATGAACTGTCCATATACATCAGTCAAGGATTGCAGAATTATATCATTCTGCAAATCTAAGTCCAACCTCACTCCGAGCTTCTCAAGCTCTTCCAAGTCCTTGATCATCATCAGACAATGATCTTGGACTGACTGCCCATCATGCATCTTAGCCTTGAATAGTCGTTTAGTGATTTGATACATGGCTGCACGACTCTATTCACCAAACATCTTCTGTAAGTGAGCCAACATTTGGCGAGCAGTCCTGATATCTTCATGTTGGTGCTGAAGTTCATCAGACATCGAGTCCAACATGTAGCATCTGGCCTTGTTATCATCGTCTGTCCACTTATCCAGAGATGCTCTTTGCTCAGCGGATGGACGAGCTGGTAAGGTGGGAGGGTCCTGATCCAATACATGAGTTAACTTCTTAGAACCCAAAATAATTTTGAAGTTTCAAAGCCAATCCTTATAATTTGGTCCGGTCAGTCTATGGGTGTCCAGGATTCATGCTAATGGGTTGGATGCAGACATTTTTCTGTAGAGAGTCAAAGTTTCTAGTTATATATTGTAATTAAGACTTAACCAATTTATTTAGAAATTTTATTTTTAAATAAATTAGCTTTCACTATTCTCTCAGATCCCTACACTTCCTCTGTAGAGATACAAAAATCTCCATGATTACTGATTTCTAGTGGATGGTGCGGTCCCACCAACTGACTCATCACCTCACCTAATAGTTATTGGTGATTGGTTAGCCAATGAGTGAACAACTCTTGTTCAATGATTCTCTAATCATGATGCACCCAAACTTGGTCTCTAATTCATGAATCTCACCATGCCCGAAATATTGACCCACTCCTTAGTTAAGTCAGACCCAACATTTGCACAGATTGGATTCCTAATTGAGTCTCTCACCATATCCAGAATATTGAGCCCAATCCATCCTCTAGCCTGTAGCATCCAATGCCTAATAGACATGGTTGCATCTTCTTGGTGCAACTGAGCCACTATAACCAACCGAGAATAATCAACCTCGGAAAGGGCTTGCACATCTACAATGGTGGAAGACCTTAGACTTAATATTTTCTTAGGAAGATTTGATTTAGGTCTCATTAAACTAGACTTGGCATAGTCATAACCATTATGACTAATCTAGTGGCATGGGTTAGCTTAGATTATTGACCACCTCAGATCAGAACTGAGTCAACAAACATGGCCAGGTAAGTGAGATCGGTGGAAGGGATATGCCATTAACTCGATAAGAATGCATTCGAATCGAGTAGCTTCCAATTAAAAATCAGTCGATCGTATCTGCCATACTTATCTTAGATACCAAATTATTGAGACAGAACCAATTGGGTTAGCCTACAATCTAGACTCTAAGCACTGAGCCTAATTAGGTCTTAGCTTCATCGATCACTCTCGTGACTCGATCTTGATCCAGATTTAATCCTATTAGGCTGGTCAATTTAAGCACTGTTGATCCTATCTAACCAACTCTTGATTCGATTTGATCAACTGCTTAGACCTAATTAAGCTACCCAAGTTCGAACCCAATTTTATGAATATGTCTTAGATCTAAAATTCTCAATTTTAGACCTAATATGTTTCATAATCTTAATTCTTAATTAAGTTTAGGGTTCATAAATAAAACATATAAATAAGATCCTAGGATTTTAGGATCTAGGATTTTGCAGAAAATAAGTTTTCAATTTTTGATTAAGGACGAACGCGCAGCACCCCTACACATCGTAAGAACACCCCATCGAATGGAAGGAGAGGATCTTTAAACCCTACTTTGTTCTTATGATCGGACAGCCAAGGAGAATGCCTTAATCAGAAATACAACTAATCTACAAGCTAATTAGATCTAAGCATATATCTCATATAAAAATTAATCTAATTAAAACATGTTTTGCATACATCTCATGTATCATATCATGTATATTTTTTAGATCTAAATTATCTCATAATCATCTAAAAAATTAAATTTAAATTTAATCACATCAAATAAAATTTAATCTAGACCTTTTGTAGAACTATTTTACAACTAGTCTAAACATGCAACTATCATATCTCATATGAACAAATTAAATTTAATTTATTTTCTATTTTTAGATTTGATTATAATATTTATAAGATCAAAAAATAGTAAATAAATAGATCTCAAAATTATAATTAATCAAATAAAAATTATGATTATACTAGACTACACATAGAATAATTCTATTTCTAGTCTAATTATGTATCTCATACATTTTAGATCTAGATAAATTAATTTTAATTTTTTAATTTTATAATTTTAGATCTAATCATATTTTATGTGATATCTAAAATTACTAATTTATTAGATTAAATTAGATCTAAATAAATTTTATGCAACCTAGCTCTGATACCAGTTGAAGGAAAAAATTAGATTTTTTAGGTCAGGTTTGTTTAAATCTGATTGGATCGAGAGACGTATTTCAAAAATTTTCTTTTAAATCCAAATTAGATCTGACACTTTTGATATCTAATTTTATAATCTAATAAATAAAGAAATTAAATTAAATTAAATCTAAATTAATGTTACCTTGTTTGCTGGGTAATCCGATTATGCTTTGATGATCCTGTTGATTGCCAGAGGTTCTGGATCTAGCCACGCAAGCACCTGACCTCTACCGGTATCCACTCGGATTGGATCTAGAGATCTTATCTTTCTTTATCACATCTCCAAAAATTAGATCTGAATCTGATTTAGAGGATCTTTGAAACTCTTTTCGAAGATCTACTGTCGTCTGTATAGCAGTGTTGTCTTCTTCCTTTTCTCATTAGCCTTTTCTTGCCTGGATCGCACCAAACTGAAGCCCAACTTTCCTTGGGCATGGAGAGGAGAGAGAGGATCAGAAGATGGCATGAAGGAGGGAGAGGGGCAGCCTTGGGACATGGCTAGAAGAAAGCTCTCTTAAAGTTGGGCGTACATAGGGTTTATTTATAGACCCTGCTGCGCCATGCAGTGCTGCATCATCCCAGTCAATCGCATTGCTTCGTGCAATCAGATCTAAATTTGATTGGTGGGATGACATCACTTGATCCAATCAAATGAGAGCCCCATAGATTCATCCTTAGATAGCGCCTAAGATTGGTCAAAGTCTATGGCTAGGGGTCATCTAAGTTGAATCCAAGAAGCAACCTGAAGTCCTATCTGTATGGGACTCCAGGCATCCCTATCCATGGGCGCACGCCATCTTAGGCATGCACCCCCTCCTTTTCAAATTCTAGTGAGGGGACAAACCCCTATCTACTCTCCAATAAGTGCATGACACATGGGCAAATATCCAAGGGTCAAAGGTCAACGTTTGACCAAAGTCAAAGGAGAAGAATTAGCAGGTGATGGAAAGTGTAAGGTATTGTCTCAAATTTATCTCATAAATTAAAACAACCCTTTTCTGACCTGGATAAGCTTCAATCAGACTAGATAAAGGTACCTAAGTGAGCATAAATATATTTGGCTCCATCGAGACAACTTTTAATGATAATAGAAGGAGAATGTTAGGTTCAATTGTATGCTAGCACGATTTTCTTGAGCCTAATTGAATCTAATTCAAATCAATTGAACTAGATTTGTTCAATTGATGATATCCAAATTCAAACCCTTGTTTGTGTGACTCAGTTAGATTTAGTTCTATATGGTAATGGGATATGTCATGATCTCTATCATTAACATCATCGAAATTCTTTTTGATGGATCAAAACTCTTCTGATTCAGACAACTGGAATGATCGATCATCTAAATTATTCTAATTGCTCCCAAAATCCACCAGTGATACCTAGTAGTATATGGTGGCAATCCATCAAAACTAAAAATGAACCTCTTGGTGCAGCTGTCTGTGTGATTAAGTTTTTCTATCTTGAGCTCAGATCAGATTAGGATTAAGGTAAACTCGTCAAACCCTAATTCTTATCATATGATTTAATTATTTGATTCAAGTCTGATATGAAAACCTTAATAGAAACTCTTTCTATTATTTTACTTTCTGCCATGGCCATGGACTTATGGACTTGATTCTTATGATCATCATAGGGCTGCTCCTCATCCACCGAGGTAGATAGATTCTATCTTGGTGCAATTCAATTTCTACAATAAACATGCTATAGCCAACATACACCTCAGGATTTCGAATGGCTAGGAGACCAACTCATGGTGTAGTCAAACTATTACACCCTTAAGGTGAACTGCCGATGCACCTCAAGTCAAAGAACCAAATACACTACTGTAGCTTCGAGTCAGTCATCAACAAGAAGGTAGACTTCCTTATGACTACTCGAGGTGATCACGCTCAGTGCCCTCATTCTCTAATGAGTACCTATACTCTTTCTCCAGTGTCTCTACATCGTAGACTCAAGACTCATCTACTACGAAGAAGTAATTGTACACTAACCTTTCGGATCAATCATCATCCTCATGATGATCCTACGGTCAGGAGCCTTTTATGAATTAATAAATAAAAATTCATGTCTTAAATTTTTAACTCTTGAAAATATGAATTATCATTATCATTAACTCATGGGATGTATCATAGACACTAATTACACATTTATGATAGAAAATAACCCATTTTATTATTTATTGTCAAAATTATAATTTTGCCCCTAGAAGTGTATTACAAGTGTTCGCCAATTCTGGCTTCTAGGGCACACATATTTAACACTGTCATCCTTATCTTTGACATCGACTTGTTTGACCAGAACTGATCGGGTTAGCCTACAATCCAAGTTCGAACCATGGAGCTAAATTAGGTCTTAACTTGATTGACCATATGTAACTATGAGTCGATCTTGATCCAGACTTAATCTTATTAGGCTGGTCAAATCTAAGTGCTCTTGATCCCACCTAATCAACTCTTGATTTGATTTGATCAATCGCTAGACCTAATTGAGTTACCCATATCCGAACCTATGTTTTATGAAGGTATCTTAGATCTAAAAATTTATAATTTTTAGATCTAATTAATTTCATAAACTTAATTCTTAATTAAGTTCAAGGGTTCAATGATAAAATATGGATAAAAAATTCTAGGATTTCAAGATCTAGAATTTCATAGAAAAGTAAATTTTTTATTTTTGATTAAGGATAAATGCGTAGTACCCCTACATACCATAAGAGCATCCCATCGAATGAAAAGAGAGGGCCTTTAAATCCTTCTTATTCTTATGATCGGACGATCAAGAAAAATATCTTAATTAAAAATATAAATTATACTACAAAACTATTAGATCTAAAGCATATAACTTTTACATGATTTAAGACATAATCTATACATATTTTGCATACATCTCATGTATCAAATTTAATATTTAAATTTATGTTTCAGATCTGATTATATCTAATATAATATCTAAAAATAAAATTTTAAATGATCTCATCATAAAAATTTTTAATCTAGACTACTCATGGCATAGATCTATGGAACTAATCTAGACAGGCATTGCATTGTCATACATATAGAATTTTTAATTGCATCTCATCCTTTCAGATCTAATTATATCATATATAATATCTAAAATTTAACTAATTAAATCATATTATCTTTAAAAAATTAAATGAACATTTCATAAAAAATTTTGATCTAGACTATGACATTAAACTATAGATCTAGTCTAGATGTGCACTGTGTATATCATATATATTAAAATTTTAAATTAGATTTTATATTTTAGATCTGATTACATCTAATGTACTATATAAAACTTAAATAATTAAATTATAAAAATTAAATTAAATCTAATTTTAAAACATATTTGAATGACTATCATGATATAGAACTACAGATCTAGACTAGAACATGCATTGTATATGACAAATATATAATTTTAAAACATGCATTTTTTTTATTTTAGACCTGATCACACCTCATGTTACATCTAAAAATCAAAAAATTAGATCATAAAAAAAATAATCTTAGATCAATCTAAAAATAGATCTAGAAGCAGCAACCTGGCTCTGATATTAGTTGAAGAAAAAGATGAGTTTTCCAACTGCAGGATGCATCTGATTGGATCAGATTTATAATATAATAATTTTAAAATTTTTTATGATTTGATCAGATCTGAGAGTTCTCAGATTTAATTAAATTAATCTAAAATTTATAAACAAAAAAAATAAAATAGTGATATCTAATATCACCTGATCGGATAAACCATTTATCCATTATGATGATCTGATGACTGATCCAAGGTTTTGATTAAGCCGTGCACGCGTCCGATCTTTATTGGTATCCACTTGAGTTAGATCTAGAAGTCTCCTCCTTTTGGATCTGATCTTCAAAGATCAGATTTGGTGTCTTCTCATAGAGCTTTCAAATCAAACTCTAAAGGCTGCGCATTCATCTCACGAACACCATCGTCTCTCGCTGATCTTTGCGCCAACGGAACTTGATCTTTGCTCGCAAGTTTTGCCGAACACTTGGGTGTAGAGAAGAGGAAAAGGATCCGATGAGGGATGCATGGAGATGAAGATTTTGGCAGGACTTCATCATAGAATAATTTTTTATACGAAATAGCTTGCATAGGGTCTTATTTATAGACTTAGTCAAGAGTCCCTTCGCATATAACTTTGAATAGCTCAAAGTTAACATGCAGAAGGACTCTTCCATGAATCCCATGCCATCTACATTCTCCTCTAAATTTTGTCATACAAAATCTAAGGAAAAATATGCCAAACTATATAGGAAAAGGAGAAATTGGCACAAATAACATCTCTCCCAAGAGTTTGAACTATTCAAACTTTTGATCCATTAAAACTTTGTTTGAATAGGGCACATCCAAATTTATCCGTAAGGGCACACACTATATGGGGCGTGGCCCTCTCTCCCTCACGTAAATCCCAAGGGGGCATGCACCCCAAGAAAGTCTTCAGGGGGTGCACGCCCCTCTCCCTTTCTTTCCTGCAAATGGGGTCAACATTTGACCCTTATCTTGTTTTCATCTTATGGAATTTAGGATAAAATCTTTTCAAGTCCCATCCAATGGATTTCAAGCAAGTACTTGTCAAGGTTAGGACTAGGTCCAGTTAGATCAAAAAAAATCCATCTAGAATTTTTGGGAAAGGCTTATCCAAATTTCATCTCATGAGTTTAAGACAAGCCCTAAGCTTGCAAAGACAACCTTTGTCTTGTGCCCATCTTATGAAATTTAGGACAAGCCTTGATCAGGCCAGGACTAGATCAAGAAAAATCCATCTAGAATTTTCAAGAAAGGCTTGTCCAAATTTCATCTCATGAGTTTAGGACAAGCCCTAATCTTGCAAAGACAACCTCTGTCTTGTTTCCATCTTATGAAATTTAGGACAAGCCTTGATCAAGCTAGGATAAGGTCTAGTCAGATCAAGATAAATCTCTACCAAGTTTTTCGATGAATCTTATCCAAATAGTTTTAGAAATTAGCCGATCTTGTTCTATTTTCATTCAATGAATTAGGATAAGCCTAGATTAGGTTAGGACAAGATTTTTTTGATCTGGATAAGTTTCAGTCAAACTAGGATAGAGCTAAACAAGACTTTCGAGTGAGACAAATCTAATTTGGCTCAGTCAAGACGATCCAGAAAGATGATAAAAGAAGAATATTAGGTTCAATCGTGTGCTAGCACGATTTTCTTGATCCTAATTAAATCTAATCTAAATCAATCAAACTAGATTAGCTCAATTGATGACATCTAGATCCATACTCTTATTTGTATGATCCAGCTAGGTTCAGTTCTGTATGGTAATAGAACATGTTATGATATCTATCATCGACATCATCAAAATATCTTTCGATGAATCAGAACTCTTTTGATTCATCTAATTAAAATTGTTGATCATCAAGACAATTTTAATTGATCTTAAAATCTATCAGTGACACCTAGCAGTATATGGTGGCAATCCATCAGAACTAAAATGTGAACCTCTCGACGTAGCTACTTGTATGATTGGGTTTTTTCATCATGAGCTCGATGTGATTAGGGTTAAGATGAACTCGTCAAACCCAACACCCATCATATGAATCAATCGTTCGATTCGAGTATGATGTGAAGTACTAATAGAAACTTCTTTCTATTATTTCATACTACCATGATCATAGATTTTAAGACTCGATCTCATGATCATCATAGGACCATTCCTCTATTGAGGTTGATAGATCCCATCTTGTTGCAATCCAATTTTTATAATGAACATGCTATAGCCAACATACACTTTAGAATTTCGAATGGCTAGGAGACCGAGTTATGGTATAATCAAAATATAACACTCTCAAGATAAACTATCGATGTACCTCAAGTCAAAGAACCAGACACACGCTGCAGCATTGAGCTAGTCATCGACCAGAAGGAGACTTCTTTATGACTACTTGAGATGGTCATGCTCAGTGTCCTTATTCTCAACAAGTACCTGTACTCTTGCTCTGGTGTCTCCACACTATAGACTCAAGACTTATCTATCCTAAGAAAGTGATCGTACACCAATCTTTCAGATCGATCACCATCCTTATGATGATCCTACAATCGAGAGCAGTTTATAAGTTAATTATGATAACTCATGCCTTAAATTCTCAACTCTTGAGAGTATATGCTATCATGCATATTAACTTAATAGATGCATCGCCAACACTTTATACACAACGTGATAGAATAAATAATTTTTTAATTAATTTTAAATTAAAATTATGAAAATGCTCTTAGAAAGTATTTAACAAGTGTTGGTCAATCTCTTTTAGGGCATACATCTAACATAAAGCACCACTAATACTAATCAAGTAATTGAAATTTATAATTACATAAAATTTTATTACTTATTAATGATGAAATTGTTTTATCATATTTTGAAAAGTTTATCATATTGTTTTGTAATGTTGAGGTTCTGCTCAATTTATAGACCTAGCATATTTTCTGGAGTCTGGCCCTAAATAATGTATGACAATGTAATGTGGCAGGCTTGAGTGATTGCTTTGTGACAAGATAAACCTACTAATTTATCTAGTATATAACTTATTCAACTATAATAAAAAAATACTAAAGTTTATAGATGATTTCCTACTAGATATGGTGGTAAACTTACTGCATATCCTCAATTTTCTGATTTTTTTCTAAATAATATTTGTCTTAATTTTTTTTCTTGGAGTTGTCTCACGAAAAGCAAGTCAATAGACTTAATCCATACTAGCCCAACGTTTGTGCAATAGCTAGTATGCAGAAGAAAAGAAAATATAGGTCTACATTTATTTTGGCTGTTTATACGATGGTGAAATACCTACCATTTCTCAATTAGAGAGAGAAGAAGCAACAGATTATCATGCATTTTCTAACACAATTTGATCAATAGTTTACAATAACTACTACTTGATTCAAACATGAAATTTATTGACTACAATAGAAAAGGTTATAATTAGGATTTTCAATGTTAGGATATTAGAGATGACAAAATTATATGCCAAATCAAGTATTACATAACTATTTTATCATCTGTGGGTTGCCCTCAATTTCACACCCATCTACCTAGCAACCAAAAGTTGTGGGTTTGCTTCTTTGAAGGTGCATATTTGAGCATTGATAGTTATAGTGTATTTTCATCTCCCTCTATCTTTAAAAAATATAGGTGTTAATTGGACACCCGGATCAAAACCAATAATTCGACACCCGGATCAAAACCAATAATTTGACGCCCGTATCAAAACCTTCCATAAACTAGACTTTCAGGGAACCATGGTCGGCAACTTTATGTGCTTTTTAGAATTTACCATCCAGGAGACGTCATCCATTTCTCTATCTCAATGACCGTAGGGTATGGATTCCTTTGAGAAGATACCTTGCTTTAGCAATCGAAAGTATATGACCAAAAGTTTTTCTAGGCTGACCCTGGATGAGGCTCCCGCTTGAGATATTGATACTTAATTTCCAAAGCATGTGATACATGCGTGCAGTTTTCAAAATTTGACCGAACTTTAGATGCAAAAGAATTCAGCAGCCCTTCCACGCTGGAAGTTAAAATATTCGGTATACTTTGCGTCCAAAGTATTAAGTATTCCTTTCTCCACAACGAGTTGCTTGGGAATGCCGTGTACTTTGTGAAGTTTGAAACAAGGTGGGTGAGTTGGTTTTAGAATCTTGAACTAGCCTTTATCTTTCATTCTCCATATCTAATTAGGTGCGTTATGGATGGTGTATAAAGAAATAAACTAAAGACAACCATGCCACTAAACGAAAACGCATCATTATTGTGCTCGGTCTGCTGCGTTGTCAACAATCCTGGATGGAGTCCGTAAAGGGGAGTGGAGAAATCCATAAAGTGGGTGGCCTTGCAGAGGCCAGTGATCGATTGAGGTATTAAAGGACTTATTAGGACCAATCCGTTTGCGAGCTATATATGGGTCAAGGAATTTGCCTCCAGGATTAATTCTTTCCGCATATACGGTCATGCTTCCAGAGGTGAGAAACTATATTATATTATAGGATATGAATCTTTTGGTTGATATATGAGAAAAGTTTGTGGGTGTTGCTAGAAGCTTGGTAGGGATAAGCGCTACGATTGCGGGGGGTGCTGGATGACTGGCTGAGGGCCAAGGTTCTAAGGAATGAAATCAAAGCCAAGTCCCAGCAGTTAGGTGGTGGCAAGAGTGACTCCCAGAAAGCGATTGCTTACTGGTCCAAAATGCACCGTCAGGTCGACGTGGTTGGCTTATAGCTACCCGCATCAAGCCTGGCTCCTATTGAAGAGAATGGGGTGACACGAGAGAGGTTATCCTAATCAACGCAGATACGGGTGGGCCCTGAGAAGATTATGAAATATATGGCCGGGAAACAAAATCTAAACTTTGGGATATAGGCACCTTTCATTTGCTAATTGTGCGCCACCTATGAGCTTTTTGACCGTGGGGCTAAAGATAGAGGCCTCTCTATGTTGGCATCTCCCATCCCTGCAATATGAGGGCTTCTCTGGGTAGTTGGGAGCCAAGGGAATCTGATCCGTTCCCATGTGCTTTAATCACCTGGAGCTTAGCCAAATTCGTTCTTAGCCACGAAAGCTTTGGGACTTTAATGGTTACCTATGGCTGCTGCTACAAGGAATTTAGCAAGCATGGGACACATTTTGCTTGAATTTCATTATGACATAGTTTACAGAATATAACCATGTTTTTCAAACTGATGTGGAGACTATACGTTGAATCCCCTTAAATCAAAAATTGAACTAATATGAGTTGAATCATCTGCATATGCTTCAGTATCTTTGAGGCGGACATGGCCCGTTGGGTTGGTTTGGGCCTAGCTAGATGCTAACCAATAAATGGTTCTCAAATTTTGCAAGTAGAATTGAACCAAATAATTGATTGTTTAAACCTTCTTTACATCATACCATCATTGATTCTTGAAATTATATAGTATAATTGATTGATTTTGATGATATTTTAGTATTTGCAATAATCTTATTCTATGACTTGAATATTTTAATGTGTTGATCAATATGCTCTCTTAATTCTATGCATCACTTTAATTATTATTATTGTTGGGGATAAAATAGCTCCAACCAAAATTCAGCAGAAAGTCTGACCCCGATACAATGCCATTTGGAGCTGTGATGATGCGATGATCAGATCCGAGCTTCAATCAAGCCAACCTCCTGGTCCAGACTAGTTCCT
Source organism: Cocos nucifera (assembly GCA_006176705.1). Taxonomy (NCBI): domain Eukaryota; kingdom Viridiplantae; phylum Streptophyta; class Magnoliopsida; order Arecales; family Arecaceae; genus Cocos; species Cocos nucifera. The sequence continues at coordinate 170,467 of QRFJ01002575.1, read as the reverse complement.
GAAGATCAACCTCCCAGTACAATGAAGTTCAAAGCTTCAATCAAAGGCAGTTCACCCTGGAGACCGTGACTGCTCTCGTCAATATCCGATTTCGTGTAATAGTCGAACTCCTTTACTCTAGTTGTCCAGCCTCACCTTGATAATTGCAAATCCTGCCGAGATTACATGGTGGACTTCAGTCAGACGAACTTGAATAGTGAAAGAAGTTTGCCCTTTGACTGATTCTGATATCCAGCCCAGAATAGGCAGCAGCCACCCAACGAACATGGAACTCCAGCACCGTCCGACCTCGATTAGTGGTCGATCTTGGGCGCTGGCCGAACTCCTCTACTTCACTCTGTGGACAGTAAATCTTACCAATTCTACACCAAGGATCTCAGCTAGACGAGTTAAGTCAGCGCAAGGGCCTCGCCACCAATATGAGCCCGATCTCCAATTAGGGACAGCTTAGCCGTGGTCCCAATTAAAGAATCCTCTACTTCTTCTCGACCTCAAGCCCTCCAGACCAAAGTACCTGCCATCGACCGACCTTAAAGGCGGCCGAGCTTCCGAAAGCTATCTTGACAATCCTATCGAGATTTAAACTCAGAGCCTAATTGATGAGCCCATCATCCACCACTTGAAAGCTGACCTTCAAGCTTAGTTAGTCTGATCTCAAGCTCCAATAGTTTAATCTCAGTATGAATACTCTACTACGAAGCTCGGAAGCCTCCGACCTTTTATCTGAACTCTAGAAAATAATATCCAACCACCAGCAAGTCACGACAAACAATAGCCCACTCTCCGTAACAAACTCTGAGTGGCTCGAACGAGCTTCTGACATTCTATTTTGTCTGTCACTATCATTCTATTACAAGTTTTGCCTATAAAATGAACCCTCTAGATATGCCTTCTTCTCTAAGCTCTCTTCAAAATGTGTACTCCATTCTTATTGGATAGAAAACTAACTGACTGTCAGAGGATCCATATCAGAGTCAACTCTAGCCAGAACTTTATCTTGTAGGTCTCTCCGACAAGATCCTCACCTCCACCTCCAGCACACTCCGATGGCAATTCATTTTTTGCACTAATAGGATTGGCGCTAAAGAAAAGGAGCGTGAGCCCTTGTTCTAAAAGAAGTACCCAGTCGAGTGATTTTCTTCTTCCTTCCTTCTTCCTCTTCCTTGTTCTTTCTTTGTTCAAGCAAAATGCCACCAAGGAAAGCTTTCTCTCGAAGATCCATCGCCACCGCTACCAGATCTAACCAAGAACTGGTTGATCCATCAATTTTGACCCCATTGTCTGCACCCCAACCTTCTCAATCGGTAGTAGTGGTGGACATGAACTAGTTCAACTTATTGCTCCAGCAGGTAAGAGACCTCATAAAAGCTATGTCGGCCATGCAACAAGTTTTGGTACTGGCATCGTTGAAAAGACCATCATCGGAGCATCAAGATCCGGCACAAGGAAGGCCCATCTAGAGAACCCAACCAGAGAATGCTGGAAAAAAAAACAAAGAGCAGAGAGCCCCTACTCCGAGCATGACTCTACCCTCAGAAGGTTCTTCCCCTATCAAGCCAGTCGCATTTTGAGATTCATGATCGAGATGATGCTCTCGATCAAAAACTTTAGGAGATAAATCGACAGATTGAGGAGCTCTGCCATATTGTCCTAGTCCGTAATGATGATATCTGCATCGATCCATCCTTCATTGCCCAGATCATGCAGTAGCCCATCCTGCCAAACTTCAAGCTCCTCTAGTTTGAGAGTTACAATGGGACCTCGGATCCTATCGACCATCTTGAAATCTTTTAGACTATGATGCTGCTCCAAAGCATGCCGGACGCCATCTTATGCCAAGCTTTTTTCTCAATCCTAAAGGACGCAGCAAGAAATTAGTACTCGAGTCTTAAGTCAGGTACCATCTATTTCTTTATCGATTGAGCCATCTGTTCGCGGCTCACTTTGTCAGCAGCTGATGTCAGAGACAAGATTCAGATTTTCTTATCAATATTAAGCAGAAGGAGAATCCATCCAAGCTTGCACTAGCCGCTTTAATATTGCTGCCTTGAAAGTTCGAAATCTAGACCAATCTATTGTTATGGCCGCGCTAAAAGACGGTCTTCTAAAAAATGATCTCCTCTTCTTCCTAGAGAAGAAGTATCTTCAGGACTTCACCGACATGCTAGCTCAGGCTGAGGGTTATGCTCGAGCTGAGGAAGCTTTTAAGCTCCGAGTGAAGAAAACAGATCTAGAATTTCAGGATCAGATTTTGAAACTTTTTCAAAATATGCAGCAAAAGAGATGAATTAATTATATTAATTTATAAATAATATAAGAAAGAGCCCTAGATATACGATCCTATTACATGATTTAAGCATGTTTTTAAATCAAAAATTAAAATACGAAAAAATCTCATGTTGATCATATCAATAATATAATTACTCTAGATCAAATCTAGACATATAAGAAGGAGATCATCTCATCCTTTCCTTTGCAAGCTGAGTTTCTTAACTCACTGATCTAGGGCTGAGGGTGTTTCTCTAAGCCACACATGAATCCGACCTCTACAGGATGTTCACACGAGCCCTGAATCATCGATCAGAAGTCTGATGGCTGGAAATGAGTGTAGTATGCTAGTACTATGGTGTCCTTCTTTGATGGTCGATCTGGATCTTTCTTCGAGTCTTGGATCCTTCAATATTCAAAAGATGAGGAAGAAGATTTGTGATGCTGAGACACCTCTCAAAAACTCATAAAAATGGAGGAAGAGATCTAGAGGAAAATCCTAGAAGAAGAACCGTTCTTCTTCTTTGTTTCTCTCACCTATACACTTGAACTTGTGTCTTCTCAAAACCCAATGCCCAAGGACTTTTCTCTCAAGCATTTTCCATGTCAAATAGCCCTCTCTTAGGTGAATAATCTTTGAAAAATTCAGGCAAGAATCCCCTTATTTATAGAGATATGGAACAATCCATGTCTATGTCAAATACCTAGCAAGGAATGTCCAATTAAGGCAAGATATGGGGCGCCCAACACTTGAGCACCCCCTTCTTTTTTCTAGATGTGGACCACCACCATTGGGCACACAAAATATTCCTTATTTCCCAGGAAAATCTCAGAAAAAATCTAAGTGGGGTTGGCACCATATGGGAGGAATTTGAGTTTCCTAAAATTGTATCCAATAGAATTTGAATTTGGAAATTAACTACCTTCTTTGACTAGGTCCACAACCACATTCCATGTAATAGAGAAGGGGATCAAGAGGGTGCGCATGAAAGGCCCGAGCATGAGGAGTTTTCATGTAAAACTCCAAGGGAGGGCGTGGGGAGGGCGTGGGGACCATATTGCATAAGGAAAGGAAGTACTAGTCACACTAGGACTTTTAATTTTGACTTAGTCCAACTTGATCTTTGAACCAAATAAAATCAAAATTAATTCAATCTAATTAAAATAGATCTTAGCCCAATTAATAATCTTATTAAATTAGATTTAATTTTAATTTAATTTTTAATAAAAATAGAGATTGGGTTCATACAAGTCCTAATTGAAATAGGACTTATTCTTTCTTGCAATTGGCTCATCCAATAAATTGATTGAACTTGATCTAATCAAGTTCAAATCAAATCTAATTAAATTATATTTAATTAAATTTAATCCTGACTCTCTAATTTAATCAAATTAAGCTAATTAGCCATTCAGTTGCTAATTGATCCTCCTGCAATACTTGCACTAGGTTAAACATCAATCGTATTGATTGTTTAATCCTAGAATGATTCTTAATTATCGATCAACTATCCGATCAGATTGAGATCTCTTATGTGTATAATCTCATAGATTTGAACCTAAGCTAGTAGTATAGAAATAAATTTTTGTACCAATCAAAGTGACTATCTAGCAATGATACCCGACGATCGAATAGATCGAATGTATAGAATAACATCCTTAGAACCCATGTGGATATAATTTTTATATAATTCATCCTCTTAACCTAAATACTTGTAGGGCATCTCAGAGTTTAACCATCAACCCTGATTAGATCATTCACATTGTATTTCAAAATATCAAATTCATCTCATAGATTATCCTAGCCAAGGTATTGCTATCTTGAAATATAGTGATATAGTTTATTTCAACTTTGGGAGTGGTTAATTCCATCTTAATCACTCATCGACTTCACAAGTACTTGACTATACCCAGAAATCTTTTGTGAATTAAAAATTTAGTTAGTCTAGTACCAAAGCATAGTGAGTTCTTACAAGCCACTATGGTGATCTTAGGTTTAAGGGATACTTATACGGCTATCCCATCGAGCAATTCTCGATTGCAGAATACTCTAAAGTTGGTCACGTTCAGTGATGATGTTGTTAGATGTGTGCCCTAGAAGTCAAATTAGCTGTCACTTGTAATACACTTTGAAGGATAATTTTATAATTTTGATTATAAATTAATAAATAAATTATTTTTCTATCATAGTATATATTTAAAAGTGTCTGTGATACATCCTTTGAGTTAATGATAATGACAATTCATATTTTCTAGAGTTAAAAATTTAAGACATGAATTTTCATAATTAACTCATAAAATGCTTCCAATCATAGGATCATCACGAGGATGGTGATCGATCCGAAAGGTTGGTGTATGATTGCTTTCTTAGGATAGACATATCTTGAGTCTATGGTATGAAAGTAAGAGTATAGGTACTTATTAAAAAATAAGGACACTGAGCATGACCACCTCGAATAGTCATAAGAAAGTCTATCTTCTCATTGATGATTGCCTCGATGCTGCAGTGGTGTGTATGGTTGTTTGACATGAGGTGCATCGTAGTTCACCTTGAGGATGTTATAGTTTGACAACATCATAACTCGATCTCCTAGCCATTCAAAATTCTGAAGTGTATATTGGCTATAGCATGTTCATTATAGGAATTGGATTGCATCAATAAGGAGATCTATTTACCTCGGTAGATGTGGAGTAGCCCTATGATAATCATGAGATTGAGTCCTTAAGCCGATGGCCATGGTAGAGTTAAGATGATAGAAAGAGTTTATATTAGGTTTTCACATTAGACTCGAATCGAATAATTAATTCATATGACGGATATTGGGTTTGACGAGTTCATCTTAATCTTAATCCTATCAGGGCTCAAGATAGAAGAATCCAATTACACTGATAACTGCATCGAAAGATTTATTTTTAGTTCTAATGGATTGCCACCATATACTGCTAGATATCACTGATGGATTTGGGAGCAATTATTATGATTTTGATGATCAATCATTCTAATTGTACGAATCAAAAAAGTTTTGATCCATCGAAAGGTATTTCAATGATGTCGATGATGGAGATCATGACATATCTCATTATCATATAGAATTAAACCTAATTGGATCACACAAATAAGGGTTTGGATCTAGATGTCATCAATTGAGCTAATCTAGTTCAATTGATTTGGATTAGATCCAATCAAGTTCAAGATAATCGTGCTAGCACATGATTGAGCCTGACTTTCTTCTTCTAAAATCTTTCTGATTCATCACAACCAAGTTAAATTTGATTTAATTGATTCTTATATTTTGAATTGGTTTATTTTCATCTGACTGAAATAAGTCCAGGTTAGATTAATTATAGCAATTAAATTCATTCATAGTCAAATTGGACTAGGGTCAAAAGTTGACCTGTTTGAAAGAATTGAGAGTCACCTGATTAGATGCTTTTAGAAAATATTTTAGAAATTATTTGACTTAATTTTTGGATATGTGATAGAGCATGAATTATACAGTAGGTGTACTAAATTTTATGATTTTTTAAGGTATCTAGACTAAGTTATGATAGAGTTTGATTTGAATCAAACTCTTGAGGGAAGAGTCCTAGGCGCATTAGACTCTTTCTAATCTACTCATGCTACTACCTTCTGGATTGATTTTTGGTGTCAAAATCAAATGAAATCTGAGGACTTTCATGGAGATCAGGTCCAAGAGTCCCAATGGTCAAAAGAATAAGGATTTTGGTCAAAGAGGGACTCTAACTTGGTGCTATGCTTTTGTATAAAAACCCTTATGCCAAGGCTCTTCAGGTAGAAATATTTTTCATCTCGAAGGCTATCGTTCTAAATATCTCATGGCCCCTCTATCCTCTCTCTCCCTCTCTTCTATATGCCCAAAAAGTTAGGCACAAATATGAGAAGAAGATCCAATCAAATTTGTGAAGAGTTCAACATCTATGCGATGGTGTTCGTGAGATGGACATGCTGCTTTCAGAAATTTTTTTAAAGTATTTTTAGATCAGATTCAGATCTAATCTTTGGAAAAATGATTTATGAGGAGAAGACATTAAGATCTTTCCTAAGTAGATACCGATAGAGGTCAGGCACGTGTGTGGCTCCTTCCAGAACCTCAGAAAATATTAGGATCATCGTAAGATAATCAGATTACCTAAATAAGGTATGAAATTAAATCTGATTTAATTTTTATTTTAATTTTTCATATCAAATCACTATGATCAGATTTGAGAACTCTTAGATTTGATCAAATTATTTAAAAATTTTTAGAAAAATTTATCTCAGATCTGATCAGATCTGCACGATCCTGCGGCGAAAAATAGAATTTTTTTTTCAACTGGTATCAGAGCTACATTAGTAATTCTTCAGATCTATCTTAGATCTGATTTTATTTTTGTTTATGATCTGATATTAAAAGATTTTAAATTTCATATTAGATATGATTTGATCTAAATTCAAAAAATTAAAAATTAAATAATTTAGATCTAATATGTATAAGATGCATGACTACACTAGGTATAGAATAGTTCTACGTGTAGTCTAGTATGATCATGTTGTTGGGAATGTGCGCTCTTCCCACATGGATCAACATGGCCACTGATGATTAGCTATGCAACAAAAAAGTACTTCTTAAAGATTTCTGTAGAAGTACGATCAAATAAATCAAGGAGTAGAGAAGAAGAGATTTTTGAAAGAAAAGAATTTTTATTCAGCATATTTCAGCACACTAACAATCTTGACCTATTTCCAGTATATATACTTTACAAAGGATCAAGCCCAAGCTCATAGAAAAACTTTCCAAACCCAAATAACCCATGTACACAAAATAATAACCTGCAAAAATTGAGCTGACCCTGTTTCAAACTAAGTCGACTAACCTACGATTGGATCGGCTCAGTCCCAAACTGAGCTGACCCAATTATGTACTATGCCAATAGTCCAAAAATGCTTCTTTCTGTCTGAATTTTTCTCTGAGACCTAGTCGACCTAGTTCTGGACTGAACCGATCCAGTTTCCTCAGTCTCACAGTGAGCCGGCCCAATTTCTGAACTTTACTATTAAGACTGATTCTTCTTCCGGCTCGCTCCCATCTTCCAATGACCTATCTTCTCATGTTTCCAAGACTTAGGAGTGCTACTTCTGAGCTCACATTCTCCACCTTGGTGCTTCTAAGTCCTTGTGAACTCATCTCTTCTCAACAAACCCATCCATGCCACACATCTTTGAAAGCTATCTTTGGGGAGTACCTTCGTGAGTGCATCAGATTGATTCTCCTTGATATGAACCTTCATCAGTTCTACTTCATCTTTCTCCACCAGCTCTCTGATCCTGTTGTACCTCAAGTCTATATGCTTTATGCACACATGATAGACTGGATTCTGTGCCAACAACAGAGCACTCTGACTATCACTAAATAGTGTAATCTTGCTCTACTCCACCCCCAACTCATCAATTAGCTTTCTAAGTCAAAGGGCTTCCTTTGCAGCCTTCATTATCCCAATGTACTCAACCTCTATGGTAGACAAGGCTATGATTGGTTGAAGGATTGATCTCCAAGACACCGGTGCACCATATATGTAGAAGAGGTATTCAATAGTAGGCCTCCTTGTATCAAGATCACCAGCATAATTTGCATCAACAAACCCTTCCAGAGGATCTGAATCTTCACACATCTTCACAAATTATTCTCCAAATTCTTCCGACTGCTTACCAAACACCAAACCATAATCTCTTATTCCATGCAGATATCTCAATATCCATTTCAATGCTTTTCAGTGTTCCTTCCTAGGGCTAGCCATGTATCTACTAACCGTGCTCACAGCATGTGCTATATCTGGTCTACAGCAAACTATAGTATACATCACACTACCTATAGCATTTGCATAAGGGACTCATTCCATATACTCTCTCTCCTCTTCTGACTGGAGGTACTATAACTTGGAGAGAGACATATGGCTCAGCAATGGTGTCTCTATTGGTTTGGCCTTCTCCATTTCAAACCTCTTCAGAATCTTCTGGACATACTTTTCTTATGACAAATGGAGCACTCCTTTGCACCTATCTCTGCAAATCTCTATTTCAAGAATTTTCTCAGCTGGATCCAAATCTTTTATCTCAAATTCAGATGATAATATCCTTTTCAATCTTTTCACAGCATCCTTGCTTCTACTGGCTATGAGCATATCATCTACACACAATAACAAGTACATGGCATACTCCTCATTTACATCCTTGACGTAGATACAATAATCATGTTCACATCTGCTGAAACCCAGGCTCAAGACAAAATTATCAAACCTTCGATACCACTGATGAGAGGATTATTTCAAGTCATACAAAGACTTTCTAAGTAAACACACATTTTCTTCCTATCCCATCTCCATGAAACCATCTGGCTACTTCATGTAGATTCTTTCCTCCAAAGTCCCATGAAGGAAGGCTGTCTATACGTTCATCTATTCCAATTCCATGTTATGTTGTGTCACCACTGACAGCAAAACTTGAATAGATGTATGATGCACCACAGGAGAGAAAATTTTTGTGTAGTCAATCCTTTTCCTTTGTGAGTATCCCTTTGCTACCAGTCTTATTTTGAATCTGACTCCACCTTGTTCTGAAGGTGCTTCTTTCTTTGTGAACACCTATTTTGAGCCAATAGGTCGAGCACCCTTTGGAAGATCTACCAGTTGCCATGTCTAATTCTTCTTAAGTGATTCCATCTTCTCCATCATGGCTTGCATCCATGAATCATGATCCTCACTCTCCATGACCTCTGTATAATTCTCTAGATCTTCATTAGCAGTGATAAGTGCATAGGAGATAACCTCATCAATGCCATATTTGATCGATCTCCTAATAGTTCGCTTGGGCTTGTGCAAAACTACTCCCACTAGCACATCTCTGCCTAATGTCTATGACTGCTCCTGCACATCTATCTAAACTGCCGATCCTTCATGCTGATTTTCAATCTGATACAATACTTTTCTACCCAGCTCCACCTCAACAGGAACACTCCTGTAAGTGGATGTAATCTGCATGCCATCATTCTCTGACTGGCCACTACTGTTCATCTTTGTTTTTCTAGTTTCATGTATCCTAGACCTCCTCAAGATGCTCTTCTCATCAAAGATAACATTCCTACTGATCACCAATTTTTGTTTCTGTGAGTTCCATAGCAGGTACCCCTTGACTCCTTGTGGATATCCTATGAATGTCATCTTTTGAGATTTTAGATCCAATTCGCTCCTCTTGGTTGACTCCACATGTGGATAGGCTGTGCAACCAAAGACTTTCAGACGGCCAAGCTCCACCTTCTTTTCACTCTAGACCTCTTCTGGAATGTCTCCATTTAGCTTATAATGAGAGAACCTATTCACAAGAAAATAAGAAAAAGTTAGAGCATCACCCCAAAAGGACTTTGGAAGTGATGTCTGCAGCCTCAAACTCCATGCCTTCTCGATCAGTGTCTGACTCATTCTCTCTACGACACCATTCTGTTGGGGAGTCATCCTCACCATGTAATGGCATTTGATGCCATTTTTCTCATAGTACCTTCTGAACTTCAGACTAGTATACTCTCCTCCATTGTCCGACCTCAGATACTTTACCTATCTCCCTAACTCCTTCTCTACTTCAGCTCTCCAGGCTCTGAACCGGGCAAACACCTCTACATTTTCTCTGATCAGATAAACCCACACTTTCCTTGAGAAATCATTAAAGAAAGTAACAAAGTATTTTGCCCCATCTCTAGCTGATATAGGAGCTGGTCCCCACACATCCGAGTTTACTAAATCCAGCACTCCCTCGCTACACTTGATACTTCTGGCAAACTTCATCCTATGCTATTTGCCAAAGATACATGGCTCATAAAGATCTGTGCCCTCCTTCCTTAGGGCTGGGATCATACCTCTTCTGCTTAATTCTGTGAGCCCACGGTCACTCATATGATCCATTCGATAGTACCACAGTTGATATAAAATCTGCTCAACCTGTGCCACTACTAGCACCTCTGTACTATCATTTACTACGGAGCCTTCCATTCTGTAAAGATTATTGCTCAGTCTTCTACCTCTCATCACCATCAAAGCTTTCTTAAAAATTTTCAAACATCCACCCCTAGCCTAACTACTAAAAGCATAATCATGCTCTTCCAAGTAGCCCAAAAACATCAAATTCTTGTTCAACTCCGATACATGCCTGATATTTGATAATGTATGAATGATCCCATCGTACATCCTCATCCTGATAGAGCCAATTCTAGCTACTTTGCATGAGTGATCATCTCCAAGGCTGATATTTTTACCATCGACCTTCTGGTAGGTAGCAAACCACTCCCAATGAGAAGTATAGTGGTCGAGCATACTAAATCTAATATCCATATAGTATCACACTCTGTGGATCCATCTGATACAACTAGCAGATCTTCTCCATCACTCATAGAAGTTGTATCATCTTCCTTGCTGGACTTCTCTTTTTCTGATCTCAAAAGGGGATAATCTCTTCTCAGGTGTCCAGGCTGATGACATTTATAATATTTCAATGTCATCTTCCTTTAATTGCGAGACTTTGACCTACCCTTGGATTTTTCTCTTGTCTTCTCCTTTGATCTTTCCTATCTTTCATTCAAAGCCAAGATCTCAGACTTAGGGTCTCCCTTGCAGATCTTCTTCCTTTGCTTATTTGATCTAAGTACACCAATAACCTCTTCATAGTTTAGGATCTCCTTTTCATAAACTAAAGTTGTTATGAGACCATCATACGAACTTGGGAGAGAACATAATAGCAGCGATGGCCGATCCTTCTCGTCGATCTTCACATCCAAACTCATCACCTTAGAACACATCTGATTGAACCTTTGGATATGTGTAACAAGATCTCTATCTTCGAGCATCCTCAGACTATACAGTTGTTTCTTCAACCATAGCTTGTTCGTCATGTTCTTTTCCATGTATGGGTTCTCCAGTCTCTCCTAGAGCCCCTTTGCTGTAGTCTCTATATAAACCTTGGGCAAAACTTGATCGATCAAGTACATCCGAATTATGCTAAAAGTAATTTTCTCCAACTTTTTTCAATCCTCAGCACTAATCTTTTCTGACCTTTCTTTTATCAAGACCTTATAGAACCTTTGCTGAACCAACAAGTCCTTTACTCTTTGCTGCCATAGGATAAAATTTTTCTTATCGTCAAACTTCTTAAAATTCATCTTGAATCCACTTGATCCCATGACTTCAAACAAGTCAAGAATAGATCCTTAATACCCTTCACGATCACACACCAGTAAAACTATCCTTCACAGAAAATCTAACTAGTCCTAGATCCTCTTTCCAAACTTCTGTATCGTCTTTCCTCTATGTAAATGATCTCCACCTCAATCTAGAGATAACCAGGAAGCAAACTAGAAGTTTTTAGGTTAAAATCTGGTGCAATAGATCCTGGATGTAGTAAACCCTAGGTGTCTTTCTTTCTTCCATGCAACACCACTCTGATACCAAATATTGGAAATATGCACTCTTCCCACATGGATCGGCATGGCCACTAATGATTAGCCAAGCAATAAGAAAGTACTTCTTAGAGTTTTTTATGAAAGCATGATCAAATAAATCAAGAAATAGAGAAGAAAAGAAGAAGACATTTCTAGGAGAAAAGAGCTTTTATTCAGTATATTTCAGCATACTAACAATCATGACCTATTTTCAGTATCTATACTTTACAAAGGGTCAAGCCCAAGTTCATAGAAAAACTCTCCAAATCCAAACAACCCACGTACATAAAATAATAATCAATAAAAATTGAGTCGGCCTAGTTTTAGACTAAGCTAGCTAACCTGCAATTGGGACTGAGCCGATCCAGTTGTGTACCATGCTAATAGTTCAAAAATGCTACTTTTTATCTAAATTTTCCTCTGAGACCTAGCCGACCCAGTCCTGGATTGAGCCGACCTAGTTTTCAACTGAGCCGACTCAGTTTCTAAACTTTACTATTAAGACTGATTTTTCTTTTGGCTCGCTCCCATCTTTTCATGACCTGTCTTCTCATATTTTCAAGACTTGAGAGTGCCACTTCTGAGCTTACACATGTATTTATTTTGATTAAGTATGACTTTAGATTTATTTAATTTTTATTTTTTTGATGTTATAATTATTATAATTAGATCTAAAAATAAAAAATATAGTTTTTAATTTTTGATTTATTCATATGAGATATGAAAGATGCATGCTTAGACTAGTCATAAAATAGTTCTATAAGATATTTAGAATAGTTTTATATTTGATATGATCAAATTTAAAATTTTATTTTTTAGATTTAATATGTGATATTTTAGATCTTAAAGTATGCATATTGATGATATATGAGATGTATGCAATACAAGTTTTAGTTAGATCATTTTATATGTGATATATGATCTAACTAGTTTTATAGTAAAAAAATTATATTTTTGATTAAGAAATTTTCCATGGCCGTTCGTCATAAGAATAAAGTAGGATTTAAAGGCCCACTCCTTCCATTCAATGGGATGTTCTTATGGCATGTAGGGATGCTGCGCATTCATCCTTAATCAAAAATCAGAACTTATTTTTCTATAAAATCTTAAATCCTGAAATCCTAGAATTTTTATTACATATTTTGTTCATGAATCCAAAACTTAATTAAGAATTAAGATTATAAAATTAATTAGATCTAAAAATTATGAATTTTCATATCTAAGATATATTCATAAAATTGTGTTCGGGCTTGGGTAGCTCAATTAGGTCTAGCAGTTGATCAAACTAAATCAATGATTGGTTAGATGGGATCAAAAAAAGCTTAGATTTGACCAACCTAATAGGATTAAGTCTGGGTCAAGATCGAATCATATTGAGATATGACTCGATCAAGTCAAGACCTAATTTGGCTCCATGGTTCGAGCCTGGATTGTAGGCTAATCTAATTGGTTTTGATTCAATAATTTGGTGTCTAAGATAAGTTTGGCAGATACGATTGACTAATTTTTAATTGAAAGCTACTCGACTTGAATGCATTCTTGTCGAGTTAATGGCATATCCCTTCCATCGGTCTCACTTACTTGGCCATTTATGTCGATCTAGTTCTGATTTGAGGTGGCTAACAGTTCTAGCCAATCCATACCATTAGGTTAGTCATAATTGTTATGACTAAGTCAAGTCAAGTTTAAAGAGATCTAAATTAAATCTTTCTAAGAAAATATTAAGTCTAAGATCTTCCACCATTGTAGATGTGCAGGCCCTTCTCGGGATTGATTGTTCTCGACTGGATACGGTGGTTTAGTTGCACCGAAAAGATGCAACCATATCTATTAGACATTGGATGCTACGGGTTGGAGGATGGGTTGGGCTCAATATTTTGGATATGATGAGGACCCAATCAGAAATCCAATCTATGCAAATGGTGGGTCTGAATTAACTAAGGAGTGGATTAATATTTTGGGCATGGTGAGGTTCATGAATTAGAGATCAGGTTAGGATGCACCATGATTAGAGAATTATTGGACAAGAGTTGTCCACTCATCGGTTGATCCATCATCAATAACTCTTAGGTGAGGTGGTGAGTCAATTGGTGGGACCATACCATCCACTAAAAATTAATAATCATGAAGATTTTTGCATCTCTGCCAAGAAAGTGTAGGGATTTGAGTAAATAGTGAAAGCCTAATTTATTTAAAAATAAAATTTCTAAATAAATTGATTAAGTCTAATTATAAAATATAACTAAAAACTTTAACTCTCTATAGAAAAATGTCTGCATCCAATCCACTTGTCCGTATCCTGAGCACCCATAGACTGATCGGATCCAACTACAAGGATTGACTTTGGAACTTCAAAATTATTTTAAATTTTGAGAAGTTGACTCATGTATTGGAACATGATCCTCCCACCTTACCAGCCCGTCAATCTGCTGATTAGAGAGCATTTCTTGAGAAGTGGATGGATGAAGATAACAAAGCTATGTATTACATGTTGAGCTCGATGTCTGATGAGCTCCAACGCCAACATGAAGACATTAAGACTAACCACCAAATATTGGCTCACTTGCAATAGTTGTTTGGTGAATAGAGTCGCATAGCCAAATAACAAGTTACTAAAAGACTATTTAAGGCTCAAATGCATGATGGGCAGTCGATCCAAGATCATTGTCTGATGATGATCAAGAACTTAAAAGAGCTTGAGAAGCTCGGTGTCAAATTAGATCAGGATCTACAGACTAACATAATTCTATAGTCCTTGACTGATGCGTATGGGCAGTTCATCATGAACTACCATATGTATAAACTTTAGAATACCTTAGCTGAGCTCATGAATATGCTGGTTACTACTGAGCTTTCTATGAAAGGTTCTCAAGGCTCAGTACTTGCTGTGAAGTAGACATCTTCTAAGAGAAAGTCTTTTAGAAAGAAGAAGAAGTCCGTGAAGAAGTAGAAGATGGATGGTGGGAAGAAGAAGGCAGAGACAAAGAAGAAGGCCGCTGATAAAGAAAAATATTTTCATTGCAACACTGATGGCCATTGGAAGTGAAACCATCCTCTTTACTTGGCCAGTTTGAAGAACAAGGAGGCAGGTCCGTCTGGAGGTATGCTCGTTATAGAATCTAATCTTATGGTTTCTTCTACATTCAGTTGAGTCCTTGATTTTGGTTCTAGTACTCACTTGTGCTCTTCTATGCAAGGTCTTGAGGATAGCAGGAGGCTGAGGGATGGTGAGATGATCCTACACATCGAAAATGATGAAGAGTTACTACTGTGGCCGTGAGAACCTATCCTCTATGATTATCATCAGAATTAGACTTAGTACTTAGGAACTATTTTCATATGCCTGCTGCAAGCAGAAATTTGATTTCTATTTCATGTTTAGCATAGGAAGACTATGTAATTAGTTTTTTTAAGAATTATTATAATATTCTCTATGAAAGAAATAAAATTGCAATTGATTTTCTTATAAATGGTCTCTATCAATTACATATTGATATTTCTATTTTTAATATCGAGCAAAACATGAATGCCATAAGATCAAAGTGATCTAGGGATAGTCTAAATGATATGTATCTTTGGCTCCTTAGACTAGATCATAGCTGAAGATAGGATTAACAAATTGGAGAAATCCGAGATGTTGAGTCCATTGAGTTTCGAACCATATCTGATTTATGAATCATGCCTTCATGAAAAAATGATCAAGCTTCCTTTTGTGGGACATGGGGAAAGGGCCACAGACCTGCTTGCCCTAGTACATACTGATGTATGCGGTCCATTTGATATGCCAGCTAGGGATAATTACATCTACTTCATCACCTTTATCAATGATTTATCTCAGTACAGATATGTGTATTTGATGCAACACAAGTCTGAAGCTTTAAAAAAGTTCAAGAAATTCAGACTCAAAGTAGAAAAATAAATAGGAAAACCAGCTAAGGTTCTTCGATCAGATCGAGGAGGCGAATATCTTAGTCGAGAATTTTTAGACTATCTTGAGGATAATGGCATAGTCTCTCAATAGACTCCATCTAGAATGTCTCAACTCAATGGGATCCTTTAGAGCTTGGTTCATGTCAAGAGATAATAGGCGGGTAAGTTAGAGTCTAGGTCTTTTAGAGCTTGGTTCATAGGATATCCTAAAGAGTCATTAGGATATTATTTCTATCTTTCAAAAGATCACAATGTGATTGTGAGTCGACACAGCATCTTTCTTGAAAAATAGTTTATTCAAGATGATGGCATTGGAAGATAGATTAGGCACGAGGAGAAAGTCTCCCAAGAGCAACGAGCCAAGGAACCTATAGAACCCAATCAGATTAAGCCAGTCCAATCGCTACCTCATCCACCTCATAGATCAGAAAGGTTTTCTCGTCCCCCTGAAAGGTACTCAGGTACTATTTTAGAGGATGTAGAGGAAATGTTCCTCATAAGAAAAGGGGTTCATAGTGATGATCCTAAAACCTATGATGAGACGATATCAGATATCAACTCTGAGAAATGATTAGAGGTAATGAAGTCAGAGATTGACTCAATATGCTCGAACCAAGTCTGGATCTTGGTAGATCCATCTGAAGGTATAGTACCTATTGGGTGTAAATGGATCTTTAAGAGAAAGATAGGTACCAATGGAAATATAGAGATATTTAAAGCAAGGCTCGTAGCAAAAGGGTATAGTAAGCATGAAGGCATTAACTATCAGGGTACTTTTTCATCAGTAGCCATGCATAAATCCATCAGCACATTGCTTGCTGTTGCAGCCTATTTCGATTATGAAATTTGGTAGATGGATGTGAAAATGGCATTCTTAAATGGATATCTTAAGAAAGATATCTATATAGAACAGCCGCTGGGTTTCACATCCAGTGATACTAATCACAAGGTCTGCAAGCTGCAAAGATTCATATATGAACTTAAGCAAGCATCTCGGAGCTGGAATGCTTGTTTCAATGATATGATCAAATCATTTGGATTCATCAAGGATGAGAAGGAACCCTATGTTTTTGAAAAGGTCAGTGGAAGTGCTGTTGTCTTTCTTGTACTGTATGTGGATGACATCCTCTTAATTGGAAATGATATTCCCATGTTGACTATGGTCAAAATGTACATGGTTGTCTAAAGAATTCTCAAGAGGAATGATATTCTCATGTTGACTATGGTCAAAATGTACGTGGTTGTCTAAAGAATTCTCCATGAAAGACCTAGGAGAGGCATCCTTTATTCTAGAAATTAAGGTCTATAAAGATAGACCAAATAGGATGCTGGGTCTCTCACAGAAGATGTACATAGAGGAGGTGCTAAAGAGGTTTAGCATAGAAAACTCCAAGAGGAGATTGGTGCCCTTCAGACATGGCATTCATCTCTCCAAGAAGATGTGTCCCAACACACTTGAGGAGATCGAACGCATGAGCAAGATCCCTTATACTTCAGCAATAGGGAGCCTTATGTATGCCATGCTATATACACGATTTGATATTGCCCATACTGTGAGTGTCATGAGCAGGTATCAATCGTACCTAGGTGAAGAGCACTGAACTTCTGTGAAATATATTCTTAAGTACTTGAGAA
This sequence comes from Cocos nucifera, assembly GCA_006176705.1. Lineage (NCBI taxonomy): Eukaryota > Viridiplantae > Streptophyta > Magnoliopsida > Arecales > Arecaceae > Cocos > Cocos nucifera. The sequence continues at coordinate 153,158 of QRFJ01002575.1, read as the reverse complement.
GGACTAAGAATATATTTTTAGTCATTGGTAATGGAGAACTTCTGGTCTAGGGATATACAGACTCAGATTTTATGTCCGATATAGATGATCGAAAGTCAACATCTGGAAGAATGTTTATTCGTAATGGTGGTGCTGTCAGCTAAAAAAGTTTCAAGCAGACGGTGATTGTAGAATCCACCATGGAAGCAGAGTACATTACTGCATCAAAAGCTGTAGAGGAGGCATTCTAGTATAAGAAGTATGCCACAGAGCTCAAAGTGATGCCATTAGATGCTGTCCCTCTGTATTGCGACAATAATGGCATCATAGCTCTAGCTAAGGAGCCAAGGTCTCACCAGAAATTCAAGCACATCGAATGGTGATACCACCTCATCCACGATTATCTCGAGAAGGAATACGTTAAGGTCAAGAGAGTTGATACCATAGATAATGTGACTAACCCATTGATAAAGACATTAAGCCAGCAGATGATCGAAGCCCACCTTAAAAATATGGGACTTAGATTTGTAGCCAATTGACTTTAGGTCAAGTGGAAGTTTGTTAGATGTGTGCCCTAAAAGCCAGATTGATTGTCACTTATAATACACTTCTAAGAATAATTTTATAATTTTGATTATAAATTAATAAATATATTATTTTCCTATCATAGTGTGTATTTAAAAGTGTCGGTGATATATTTGAGTTAATAGCAATGACAATTCATATTTTCAAGAGTTGTAAATTTAAGACATGAATTTTCATAATTAACTCATAAAATACTCTAGATCGTAGGATCATCATGAGGATGGTGATCAATTCAAAAGATTGGTGTATGATCGCTTTCTTAGGATAGACGTGTCTTGAGTCTATGACACTGGAGCGAGAGTATAGATACTTGGTAGAGAATGAGGGCACTGAGCGTGACCATCTTGAGTAGTCATAATGAAGTCTACCTTCTCATTGATGATTGACTCGATACTGCAGTGGTATATATGGTTCTTTGACCTGAGGTGCATCGGCAGTTCACCTTGAGGGTGTTATAGTTTGACTACATCATAACTCGATCTCCTAGCCATTTGGAATCCTGAGGTATATATTGGCTATAGCATGTTCATTGTAGGAATTGGATTGCACCAATAAGAGGATCTATCTACCTCGGTAGATGAGGAGTATCCCTATATTAATCATGAGATTGAGTCCTTAAGCCCATGGCCATGGTAGAGTGAAGACTATAGAAAGAGTTTCTATTAGGTTTTCACATTGAACTCGAATCGAATGATTAATTCATATGATGGACATTGGGTTTGACGAGTTCACCTTAACCCTAATCTTATCGAGGTTCAAGATAGTAGAACCCAATCACATAGATAACTACATCAAGAGGTTCACTTTTAATTTTGATGGGTTGCCACCATATACTACTAGGTGACACTGGTAGATTTTAGCAGCAATGAGAATGATTTTGATGATCAATCATTCTAATTGTATGAATCTGAAAAGTTTTGGTCCATCAAAAGGTATTTCGATGATGTCGATGATGGAGATTACGACATATCTCATTACCATACAGAATTGAACTTGACTAGATTATACAAACAAGGGTTTGAATTTGGATGTCATCAATTGAGCTAATCCAGTTTGATTGATTTGGATTAGATCCAATTAGGTTCAAGATAATCGTGCTAGCACATGATTGAGCCTGACTTTCTCCTTCTGAAATCTTTTTGATTCATCGCAACCAAGTTAAATTTAATTTGACTCATTCTTATATTTTGAATGAATTTATTTTCATCTGATTGGAACAAGTTCAGATCAGATTAATTATAGAAATTAAATCCATTCATAGTCAAATTGGATCAGGGTCAAATGTTGACCTATTTGAGAGAATTGAGAGTCATCTGATTAGATACTTTTAGAAAATTTTTTAGAAATTATTTTGATTTAGTTTCTGGATATGTGATAGAGCATATATTATACATTGGGTGTACCAAATTTCATTATTTTTAGAGGTGTCTAGAAAGAGTTATGATAGAGTTTGATTCAGATCAAACTCTTGAGAGAAGAGTCCTAAGTGCAGTGGACTCTTCTTTATCTACTCATGCTGCCACCTTCCAAATTGATTTTTGGTGTCAAAATTAAATGTAATCTGAGGATTTTCATGGAGATTAGGTCCAAGAGTCCTAATGATCAAAAAAATAAGGATTTTGGTCAAAGAGGGACTCTAACTTGGTGCTATGCTTTTGTATAAGAACCCTTGCACCAAGGCTCTTCAGGTAGAAATATTTTTTATACCCAAAGGATGCCATTCTAGATATCCCACACCCCCTCTATCCTCTCTCTCCCTCTCTTCTACATGCCTAAAATGTTAGGCACAAATCTGAGAAGAAGATCTAACCAAATTTATGAAGAGTTCAGCATCTATGCGATGGTGTTCATAAGATGGACATGCTGCCTTCAAAATTTTTTTTGAAGGATTTCTAGATCAGATTCAGATTTGATCTTTGAAGAAAAGATTTATGAGAAGAAGACATCAAGATCCTTCCTGAGTGGATACTAATAGAGGCTAGGCACGTATGTGGCTCCTTCTAGAATCTCAGGAAATATCAAGATCATCGCAGGATAATTAGATTACCTAAACAAGATATAAAATTAAATCTAATTGAATTTTTATTTTAATTTTTAATATTAGATCACTATGATTAGATTTGAAAACTTTTAGATCTAATTGGATTATTTAGAAATTTTTAGAAAAATATATCTTAGATCTAATCAGATCTGCACGATCCTACGGTGGAAAATAGGATTTTTCCTTCAAATGTATCCTTACATCTCACCTATATGCCATACTAGTGTCTCCACACTTCTTGGTTAGAAGGACAACTAAGCTATATGGTATACAATGACCTATACTTGATAAACACTATCATCCTAATTAACAACGTATCATTTGATCATGAATAGTTTAAGAACTAATTGATAAATCCTCTCTTTATCAAAACTAAATAGTCTTAAGAACTTCATCACAACAATGGAGTTCATTAGAAGATGTAGACTTTGTGATGAAAAAGCTAAAATATTTATTTTATTTAATATTAAATTAATTATAATTATAAGATAGAACAACTATCAGCAGGCAGATGATTGGTTTTGGGACACATTTTTCAACAACTTTTACTTGTCCTAAAGCCACTCGGCATAGTATCTAATATCCATCTTTGACTTGTGGTTGTTGAACTCCTATCACTAGGACCTTAGTGAAGGGGTCAGCCAAGTTTTTCTTTTTGTTGATCTTCTAAAGATCAACGTCATCTTGATCCATGATCTCTCGACCCAGGTGGTAGTGGTGTAGTATATACTTCGTTCGCTGGTGTGCCTTTGGTTCCTTCGCCTGAGCAATGGCACTAGTGCTGTCACAATAGAACAGAATTGGACCATCAAGAAATGGTGCTACTCTGAGCTCAGTGATAAATTTTCTCAGCCACATAGTTTCCTTCACGACATTTGATGCTTAATGTACTCTGCCTCACAAACAAAGTCTACCATAATATGCTGCTTGAAACTCTTTCAATAGATAGCTCGATCATTTAGGGTAAAGATATAATCCGACAAGCTTCTGCTATCATCATGGTTAGATTGAAAGCTGGAGTCAGTAAATCCCACAAGTTTCTAATCTAACTCACCATAAATCAATTGTTGATCCTTAGTATTTTTAAATACTTAAGGATGGCTTTTACCATCTTCCAATGATTCTCTCCTGGATCAGATTGGTATCTACTCACTACTCCTAATGAGTATACCACATCTGGTCTTATACATGTCATGGCATGCATGATAGATCTCACTACCGAAGCATATGGGACTCTACTCATACGCTCTCGCTCTTTAGGAGTTGTCGAACAATCCTTCTTAGAGAAAAAAATTTCATGGCCTATTGGAAGATAGCCCTTTTTGAAATTTTCAATGCTGAACCTCTTCAGCACAGTTTCTATGTACGTGAACTGGGATAACTTAAGCATCCTCTTAGATCTATCCCTATAGATCTTCATCTCTAGGATATAGAATGCTTCACCCAAATCCTTCATGGAAAACTGAGATGACAACCAAACTTTTATTCCTTACAATATGGGAATGTCATTTTCAATTAAGAGAATATCATCCTTGTACAAGACAAGAAATACCATTGCAGGACCATTTGTTCATTTGTAAATGCAGGACTCTTTTTCATTCTTAACGAAGCCATACATTTTGATTACCTTATCAAAATACATGTTCCAACTTCGAGATGCTTGCTTCAATCCATAAATGAATTTCTAAAGCTTGCACACCTTGGACTCTCTATGGATGTGAACCCCTCAGGTTGTATCACATACACCTCTTCGGTCAGCTCTCCATTTAGGAAAGCTGTCTTCACATCCATCTGCCAGATCATATCGTCCAAATGGATAGCTATCGCAAGCATTATTCGAATAAATTTGAGCATTGCCATAGGGAAGAACGTCTTGTCATAGTCAATACTATAACATTGATGATACCCCTTGGCAACCAGACAGGCTTTATAGGTCTCCACCTTTTCATTTATGCCTCTCTTTCTATTAAAGACCCATTTGCACCTAATAGATTTAATCTCTTTTGATGGGTCAACTAATATGCACACATCATTGATCTTCATGGACTCCATCTTAGATTTCCAGGCCTCAAGCCATTTTTTAGAATTAGATCTCTGCATTGCATCCATATAGATGATCGGATCCTCATCATTCTCTTCGAGTTTGATAGGATCACCATCCTGGACTAAGAAATTATAGTATCTATCCGACTGATGTGGTACTCTATCGAATCACTATAATGGTGCAGGTTCACTAGGCTCTGGATTTGATCTGATCAAATCTAGTTTAGGTTTGGCTATAGGTGTCAGCTTTTCTACATATTGAAGTTTCTTAAGTTCAACCTTAGAGGCAACAGTTCCTTCATCAAAGAACTTTTTTTTCAAAAAGATTATCTTAAGGCTAATGAATATCTTTTGTTCATCAGCATGGTAGAAAATATATCCTTTAGTTTCTTTGGGGTATCCTATGAATGTACACTTATCAAACTTAGGTCCAAGTTTATCTATAATTAACCATTTAATGTAAGTCAGGCACCTCCAGATCCTTGATGTAAAAGTACTAGCTTACGCTCTATCGATATCTCCTATGGAGTTTTAATTACAGACTTACTTGGAATCCTATTTAATAGATAAAAAGCTAATTTGAGTGCATATCCCCAAAAGAATATCGGCAAGCTGGCAAAATCCATCATGGATCGACCATGTCTAATAAAGTTCAATTCTTCTTTCAGACTCACCATTATGCTGTGATGTTCCTGAAGGAGTCCATTGAGAGAGAATTTCATTCTCTTCTAGATATGTGAGAAACTCACCAGAAAGGTATTTTCCTTCTCGGTCAGATTGAAGAATTTTAATACTATTTCTAATTTATTTTTCTATTTTACTTCAGAATTGTTTGAACATTTTAAATGAATCCAACTTGTATTTCATCAAATATACATATCCATACTTGGACAGATCATCTATGAAAGTAATGAAGTAGAGATATCCACCTCTGGCACTAGTACTCATAGATCCACGTACATCAGTATGTACTAGATCTAAGAGCTCTGTGACTTTCTCATTTTTTTTAGTAAAATGACTTGGTCATTTTTTCAAGAAGATAAGATTTATAGGTCGGAAGTGAATCACAATCATTGATTTTGAGGATTTCCTCTTGAGTCAACCTGTTTATCTTATTTTTATTGATGTGACCTAGCCTATAGTGCCATAAGTAGATATCAAATATATTATCTAATCTAGGGTGCTTGCTAGTGAAATAAACTACATTAACAGATTGTGATAGCATGTATACACTATTATTCAAATATCCAGAGAATATAGTAATATCATTCATAATGACAATATAAATTTTTTTTATTAAAATTTTATAATTATCTTTGACCAAAAGACCTATAGAAATGATATTAAAATAAAACTAGGATAAAAGTGACAATCACTAAGGATAATAGTATGAGACTCAAATACAAGTTTCAAAATTTCTAATGCTAGAACTAGAACTGATCTTCCATCTCCAATGTTCAGAAACCTCTCGTCTTGCTCGAATCTCTTACTGACCTATAACCCCTGCAATAAATTGCAAATATGGTAAGGGCTATTGATATCAAATATCCAATTAGTTATATCATAAATAGAGAAATTGTAAGAAATTATCATATAAATACCTTATGCAGCAATAGCTTGCTTCTTTCTCGACCTATTTGGATCCAGGAAGGTAATGTACTAAGAATAGTTTCTCTTCTAATGCCTTCGCTTCTTACAAAAGAAGCATTCAGCTAGACTCTTATTGGGCTTTATCTTCTTGGTCTAATCCTGCACAAATATCCTAGCCTGAACTTGCATCTTCTTGGACTTCTTCTTCTTGTTCCTCTTTTCTTTCTTAAAGGGTCAAGAGCCAGAAGATGAACCTCCCACGAAGTTCACTGACATTTTATGGAGCTGGGGATCCTTCTTAAAGTTCTGAAATAACCCCAGTAACCCATGGTAGTTAACTTCAGGCTTTGTCATTCTATAATGAGTAAGAAATAGGAGATAAAACTTGGGCAGCGAGTTCAGTATTGCATCTTTCGCTAGCTGCTCATGCAAGAGAAAGTTGAGCTTGCTCCAATGCTCCATCAGCTTCATCAAATATAGTATATGATTAGTGACTGAAGCTCCTTCTCTCATCCTGGCATTGAAGATGGCACAACTAGTCTTATGCCTCTTAATATCATCGAGTGTGCTAAAAGGCTCCTTCAATACTTGAAACATGTCTTTTGGCTGAGTTGTCTCGAACTTGTGATTGAACTCATCACTCATAGCCACCAGCATAATCCAGCACATTGTGGTTTGGTTACTGAGCCACTTTTGATAAATATCTCTGACTGACTTATGTGTATTTGCAACTGGCTCCTCAGGTGCTGGATTCGTCAACACGTACAAGATCCATTCATGCTCTAGAATAATTTTTAATTTATGGTACTAGTTATTGAAGTTGGATTGCACCAGCTTATCATTGTCTAACAATAATCAGAGTGAAAGAAAAGTAGCCATATTTGTTAGATGTGTGTCCTAGAAGCCAGATTGGCTAATACTTGCAATATACTTCTAGGAGCAATTTTATAATTTTGATTATAAATAAATAAAAAATTTATTTTCTATCTAGTGTGTACTTAAAGTGTTTGTAATACATCTTTTGAGTTAATGGTAATAATAATTCATATTTTCAAGAGTTGAAAATTTAAGGCATGAATTTTCATAATTAACTCATAAACTGCTCCTGACCATAGGATCGTCACAAGGATGGTGATCAAATCGGAAGGTTGGTGTACGATCACTTTCTTAGGATAGATGAGTCTTGAGTTTATGACGCGGAGATACCAGAGCGAGAGTATAGGTACTTGTTAGAGAATGAGGACACTGAGCATGACCAGCTCGAGTAATCATAAGAGAGTCTACCTTCTCGTTGATGACTGGCTCGATGCTGTAGTGGTGTATATGGTTGTTTGACTTGAGGTGCATCAACAATTCACCTTGAGGATGTTATAGTTTGACTATACCATAACTCAATCTCCAAGCGATTCAAAACCCTGAGGTGTATGTTGGTCATAGAATGTTCATTGTAAGAATTGGATTGCACCAATAGAGGATCTATCTACCTTAATAGATGAGGAGAAGCCCTCTGATGATTATGAGAATTGAGTTCATAAGTCCATGGCCATGGCAGTGTGAAGATGATAGAAAGATTTTTTATTAGAATTTCACATCAAACTCGAATTGAATGATTAATTCATATGATGGATATTGGATTTGATGAGTTTACATTAACCATAATCCTGTCAGGGCTCAAGATAGAAGAATCCAATCACACATGTAGCTACACTGAGAGGTTAGCTTTCAGTTCTGATGGATTGCCAGCATATACTGCTAGAAGTCACTGATGGATTTTAGGAGCAATTAGAATGATCTTGATGATCGATCATTCTAATTATACGAATCATAAAAGTTTTGGTCCATCGAAAGGTATTTCGATGATGTCGATGATAGAAATCATAATATGTCTCATTATGATAGAGAACTAAACCTAGCTGGATCACATAAATAAATATTTAGATCTAGATGTGATCAATTTAGCTAATCCAGTTTGAATGATTTGGATTAGATGCAGTCAAGTTCAAGAAAATCATGCTAGCACACGATTGAGCCTGACTTTCTCCTTCTATAATCTTTTCTAATTCATCACAATCAAGTTAAGTTTGATTTGACTCATCTCTACATCTTGAATGAATTTATTTTTATCTAATTAGAATCTATCCAGGTTAGATTAATTATAGAAATTAAATCCATTCCTAGTGCAATTGGACTAGTGTCAATAGTTGACCAAATTGAGAGAATTGAGGGTCACCTGATCAATTGCTCCAAAAAAATTCTCTGAGAATTATTTTTCTATAACTTTTGGATATGTTATAGGGTTCAAGTCATACTTTAGGTGTGCTAAATTTGGTGATTTTTGGATACACCTAGACTAGGTTAAGATAGAGTTTGATTTGAATCAAACTCTTAAGGGAAGAGTCCTAGGCGCAATGGACTCTTCATTATCTTCTCATGTTGCCACCTCTTGAAGGGGTTTTTGGCATCAAAACTAGATAGAGATCTGGTGTTTGACATGGAGATTAATTCTAGAACCCCCAATGATCAAATAAGTGGTTATTTGGTCAAAGAAGGACTCCTACATGGTGCATGGAATTATAAAACCCTTCTTGCACCAAAGAGGGACACACGAATTTTATTTTTCCCATGCCCGAAGTGCTGCCACCCCTTTCATCTTCCATGCCCCTATGATCTTCTCTCTCTCTCTCTCTCTCTCTCTCTCTCCAACATACCTAAAAGGTTGGACACAAATAGTGAAGAAAGTCCAAAGAAGTTGGCGAAAAGTTCAACATCTATGCGACAATGTTCATGAGACGAGCACGCTGCATTCAAGTTCCTTTTGAAGAATCTAAAGATTAGATTTAGATATGATCTTTAGAGAAAAGATTCATGAGAAGAAGACATCCAGATCTAGCCTAGGTAGACTCTGATAGAGGCCAGGCACATGCATGGCTCGATCCAGAACCTCAAGAGCATCAGGATCATCATCAGGATAATCGGATTACCCTAATTAGGTAGCAATGGTTGTTTTCTTATTTAGATTTAATTTTTATTTTTAATATTAGATCATCATAATTAGATCTAATAATTTTTATATCTGATCAGATCATTTAAAATTTTTTTAAAAAATTCTACCCCAGATCTAATCAGATCTGGATGATCCTACGATAGAAAATATAGATTTTTCCTCAACTAGAATCAGAGCTGCATTAGCAGTTCTTTAGATCTATTTTAGATCTAATTTTATTTTTATTTATAATCTAATACTAAAATATTTTAGATATCTTATTAGATGTGATTAGATCTAAAATTAAAAAATTAAAAATTAAATAATATAGATCTATAGTGTATGAGATGCATGACTAGACTAGGTATAGAATAGTTCTATGTGTAGTTTAGTATATTCATATTTTTAATTTAATTAAATATAATTTTAGATCTACTTTATTTTTAATTTTTTAATATTATAAATATTATAATTAGATCTAAAAAATATAAAATATAATTTTTAATTTTTAATTTATTCATATGAGATATGAAAGATGCATGTTTAGAGTAGTTATAGAATAGTTCTATGAACTATCTTGAATAATTTTATTTTGATGTGATCAATTTAAATTTTATTTTTTAGATATTATATATGATATATAAGATCTGAAAGCATGCATGTTTAATTAAGTTATGATACATGAGATGTATGCAAGGCATGTATAGGTTAGATCATTAATTGTATATGCGATATATGATTTAGATCCAACTTATTTTATAGTAGAAAATATTTTCTGATTAAGGCATTCTTCTTGGCCGTCCGATCATAAGAATAAAGTAAAATTTAAAGGCCTTCTCTTTCCATTCGATGAGATGTTCTTATGGCATGTAGGGATGTTGCACGTTCATCCTTAATAAAAAATCAAAACTTATTTTTCTACAAAATTCTAGATCCTGAAATTCTAGAATTTTAATACATATTTTTATCTATGAACCCAAATTTAATTGAGTATTAAGATTATGAAGCAAATTAGATCTAAAAATTATGAATTTTTAGATCTAAGACACCTTCATAAAATTGGGTTCAGGCTTGGGTAGCTCAATTAGGTCTAGCGATTGATCAAACCGAATCAAGGATTGGCTAGGTGAGATCAAGAGTGCTTAGAATTGATCAGCCCAATAGAATTAAGTCTGAATTAAGATCGACTCACATTCACATGTGGTTGACCAAGTCAAGACCTAATTTGGCTCCACGATTTGAGCCTAGATTATAGGCTAACTCGATTGATTCTGATTCGATAATTTGGTGTCTAAGGTAAGTCTAGCAGATCTAATTGATTGATTTTTAATTGAGAGCTACTCGATCTGAATGCGTTCTTGTTAAGTTAATGGCATATCCCTTCCACCGATCTAACTTATCTAGCCATTTGTGTCTACCTAGTTCTGATTAGAAGTGGCTAACAATTCAAGCTAACCCATGCCACTAGGTTAGTCAAAATTATAGTGACAATTCAAGTCAAGTTTAAAGAGATCTAAATCAAATCTTTCTAAAAAAATATTAAGTCATAAGTCTTCCACCATTGTAGATATGCGAGCCCTTCCCGGAGTTGATTGTTCTCGACTGATTATGGTGGTTCAGTTGCATCGGAAAGATGCAACCATGTCTATTAGGCATTGGATGCTATGGATTGGAGGATGAGTTGGACTCAATATTTTGGATACAATGAGGGACTTAATTAGAAATCTAATTCGTGCAAATGGTGGGTCTGACTTAACTAAGGAGTGGAGCAATATTTCGAGCATGGTGAGCTTTATGAATTAGAGACTAGGCTTGGGTGCACCATGATTAAAGAATTATTGGACAAGAGTTGACCACTCATCGATTGACCCATCACCAATAACTATTAGGTGAGGTGGTCAGCCAATCAGTGGGACCGTGCCATCCACTAGAAATCAATTGATTATGAAGATTTTTTCATCTTTGCCAAGAAAGTATAGGGATTCGAGTAAATAGTGAAAGCCTAATTTATTTAAAAATGAAACTCCTAAATAAATTGGTTAAGTCTAATTATAAAATCTAACTAGAAACTTTGACTCTCTATAAGAAAATGTTTACATTCAACCCACTAGCCCATATCCTGGACACCCATAGATTGACCGAACCTAATTACAAGGATTGATTCCAAAACTTTAAAATTATTTTAGTTTCTAAGAAGTTGACTCATGTGTTGGAATAGGATCCTTCCACTTTACCAGCCTATCCATCTGTTGAATAGAGAGCATCTCTAAAAAAATAGATGGATGATGATAATAAAGCTAGGTATTACATGTTGGGCTCAATGTTCGATGAGCTCCAGCACCAACATGAAGATATAAAGACAAGCCGTTAAATATTGGCTCACCTGCAAGAGTTGTTTGGTAAACAGAATCATACAACCAAATATCAAGTCACTAAAAGATTTTTAAAGGTTCAAGAAATTTAGACTCGAAGTATAAAAATAAATAGAAAAAAATATTAAGATTCTTCGATCAGATCTAAGAGGCGAATATCTTAGTCAGAAATTTCTAGGCTATCATAAGAAAAATGATATAATATCTCAATAGACTTCACCTGGAACACCTTAACTCAATGGAATTTTAGAATGGAGAAACTGGATCCAATTAGATATGGTCTGATCCATGATGAGCTTCACCAACTTTCTCATGTTTTTTTGGGGACATAGTCTTATGATCATAATATATTTACGGAATAGGATTCTTTCTAAAATCATTCCTACCACATCGTATGAGATATAACATGGTAAGAAACTAAGTCTGAGTCACCTCAAGATTTGGGATTGTAGGGCTCATGTCAAGTGACAGTAGGTGACAAGTTAGAATCTAGGTCCTTTAGAACTCGATTCATTGGATATCATAAAGAGTCGTTAGGATATTATTTCTACATTTCAAAAGACCATAATGTAATTATGAGTTGACATGTCATTTTTCTTAAAAAATAGTTTATTCAAGATGGTGGCATTGGAAGATAGATTAGGCTCGAGAAGAAAGTCTTCAAAGAGCAACGAGCTAAGGAACTTGAGGAACCCAATCAGATTGAGCCAATCCAAACCCAAGTTCTTCCACCTCATAGGTCAAATAGAAATTTCCATCCTCCTGTAAGGTACTTAGGTACTATTTTAGAAGATGTAGTAGAAATGTTCCTCATGAAAAATGGGGTTCATGGTGATGATTCCAAAATCTATAACAAGGCAATATCAGATATCGACTCTGAGAAATGGTTAGAGGCAATGATGTCAGAGATTGACTCAATGCGCTCGAACCAAGTCTGGACCTTGGTAGATCCACCTGAAGGTATAATACCTATTGGGTGTAAATGGATCTACAAAAGAAAGATAGGTGCAGATGAAAATGTAGAGACATTCAAGGCTAGGTTAGTGATAAAAGAATATAGTCAGCGTGAAGGCATTGACTATTAGAATATCTTCTTATCAGTAGCCATGCTTAAATTCATCCGCATGCTACTTCCTATTGCAGTATTTTCGATTATGAAATATGATAGATGGATGTGAAAATGATATTCTTAAATGGATATCTTGAGAAAGATATCTATATGGAACAGTCGCTTGGTTTTACATTCAATGATAGTGATCATAAGGTCTACAAGCTGCAAAAGTCCATATATGAACTTAAGCAAGCATCTCGGAGTTGGAATGCTCATTTTAATGATATGATCAAATCATTTGGTTTCATCAAAAGTAAGAAAGAACCATGTGTATTCAAAAGGATCAGTGGGAGTGCTGTTGTCTTCCTCGTACTATACGTGGATGACATTCTTCTAATTAGGAATGATATTTTCATGCTGACCATAGTCAAAATATGGTTATCAAAGAAGTTCTCTATGGAAGATCTAGGAGAAGCATCCTTTATATTGGGTATTAAGATCTATAGAGATAGACCGAATAGGATGCTAGGACTTTCACAGAAGATGTATATAGAAGAGATGCTAAAGAGGTTTAGCATGAAAAATTCCAAAAGATGTCTAGTACCCTTTAGACATGGTATTCATCTCTCCAAGAAGATTTGCCCTTGCACACCTAAGGAGATTGAACGTATGAGTAAGATTTCTTATGCTTTGGCAATAGAGAGCCTCATGTATGCCATGCTATATACACGATCTAATATTGCCCATGTTGTGAGTGTCATGAGTAGGTATCCAGATGAAGAATACTGGACTTCTTTGAAATATATCCTTATGTGCTTGAGAAGGACTAAGAATATGTTTCTAGTCATTGGTAATGGAGACCTCTAGGTCTAGGAATTTACAGACTCAAACTTTATATTAGACATAGATGATCGAAAGTCAATGTCTGAAAGTCTGTTTATATGCAATAGTGGTGCTGTTAGCTGGAAGAGTTTCAAGCAGACGGTGATAGCAAACTCCATCATGGAAGCAGAATACATCGCTACGTCAGAAGCCGCAAAGGAGGCATTTTGGTACAAGTTCGCCGTAGAGCTCAGAGTGATGCCATTAGATACCATCTCTCTATACTACGACAATAATGATGCCATAGCCCTTGCTAAGAAGCCGAAGTCTAACCAGAAATTCAAACACATCGAGTGGTGATTCCACCTCATCTATAATTATCTTGAGAAGGGATATGTCAAGATCAAGAGAGTCGACTGCGTAGACAATGTGGCAGATCTACTAACAAAGTCTTTAGGCCAGCAGTGTTAGATATGTGTGCTCTAGAAGCTAGAATTGGCTGACACTTGTAATACACTTCTAAGGGCAAAATTATAATTTTGACTATAAATAATAAAATGGGTCATTTTCTATCACATATGTGTATTTAGTGTCTGTGATACATTCCTTGAGTTAATGGTAATGATAATTCTTATTTTCAAGAGTCAAAAATTTAAGATAAGAATTTTGATTATTAACTCATAAATGCTCCTAATCGTAGGATCGTCATAAGGATGATAATTGATCCAAAAAGTTAGTGTATAATCGCTTCTTCATAGTAGATGAGTCATGAGTCTACGGTGTAGAAACACTGGAGCGAGAGTATAGGCACTCGTTAGAGAATGAGGGCACTGAGCGTGACCACCTCAAATAGCCATAAGGATGTCTACCTTCTCGTCGATGACTGATTCGAAGCTGTAGTGGTATGTCTGGTTCTTTGACCTAACATGTATCGACAGTTCACCTTGAGGGTGTTATAGTTTGACTACACCATGACTCAGTCTCCTAGCTATTCAGAATCCTGAGGTGTATGTTTGCTATAGCATGTTCATTGTAGGAATTGGATTGCACCAAGATGGAATCTATCTACCTCGGTGGATGAGGAGCAGCCCTATGATGATCATAAGAATCAAGTCCATAAGCCCATGGCCATGGTAGAGAGTGAAATAATAGAAAGAGTTTCTATTAAGATTTTCACATCGGACTTGAATCGAATAATTAAATCATATGATAGAAATTAGGATTTGACGAGTTCACCTTAACCCTAATCTGATTAGGGCTCAAGATAGAAGAACTTAATCACATAGGTAGCAGCACCAAGAGGTTCATTTTTTGTTTTGATGGGTTCTCACCATATACTACTAGGTGTCACTGGTGGATTTTTGGAGCAATTAGAATGATGAGATGATCGATCATTCCAGTTGTCTGAATCAGAAGAGTTCTGATCCATCGAAAGAAGTTTTGATGATGTCGATGATGGAGATCATGACATATCCCATTACCATACAGAATTGAATCTAACTGAGTCATACAAACAAGGGTTTGGATTTGAATATCATCAATTGGACTAACCCAGTTCAATTGATTTGAATTAGATTCAATTAGGTTCAAGGAAATCGTGCTAGCACACAAACCTAACATTCTCCTTCTATTATTATTAAAAGTTATCTTGACTGAGCCAAATATGTTTATGCTCACTCAGATACCTTTACCTAGTCTGACTGGAGCTTGTCCAGGTCAGAAAAGGGTTGTCTTAATTTATGAGATAAATTTGAGATAACACCTACCATTTTCTGTCACCCGCTAATTCTTGTCCTTTGACTTTGGTCAAACATTGACCTTTGACTCTTGGACATCTGCCCATGTGTCATGCACTTATTGGAGAGTAGATAGGGGCTTGTCCCCTCACTAAAATTTAGAAAGGAGGGGGTGCATGCTTAGGATGGCGTGCGCCCATGGATAGGGACGCCTAGAGTCTCATGCGGATGAGACTCCAGGTTGCTTCTTGGATTCAACTTAGATGACCCCTAGCCATAGACTTTGACCAATCTTAGGAGCCATCTAAGGATGAATCTACGGGGCTCTCATCTAATTGGATCAAGTGATGTTATCCCACCAATTAGATTTAGATCTAATTGCATAAAGAAATGCGTTTGGTCGGGATGATGAAGCACTACATGGCGCAGCAGGGTCTATAAATAAACCCTATCTGCGCCCAATTTTCATAGAGCTTTCTCCTAGCCATGACCCAAGGCTACCCCTCTCCCTCCTTCATGCCATCTTCTGATCCTTTCTCTCCTCTCCATGCCCAAGGAATGTTGGGCTTTAGTTTGGTGTGATCCAGGCAAGAAAAGGCTGACAAGAAAAGGAAGAAGGTAGCACTGCTACAAAGATGACAGCAGATCTTCAAAAGGAGTTTCGATGATCCTCCAAATAGCTCTAGATTTGATTTTTGGAGATGTGATAAAGAAGGAGAAGATCTCCAGATCCAGTCCAAGTGGATACCGATAGAGGCCAGGTGCTTGCATGACTAGATCTAGAACCTCAGGTAATCAGCAGGATCATCAAAGGGTAATCGAATTACCCAACAAATAAGGTAACATTAATTTAGATTAAATTTAATTTAATTTTTTTATTTATTAGATTATAAAATTAGATCTAAAAAGTGTCAGATCTGATTTAGATCTAAGAAAAAATTTTTGAAATATGCCTCTCGATCCAATCAGATTTGAATGAACCTGACCCGAGAAATCTATTTTTTCCCTTCAATTGGTATCAGAGCTAGGTTGCATAAAATATATTTAGATCTGATTTAATTTAATAAATTAGTAATTTTAGATATCACATGAGATATGATTAGATCTAAAATTAGAAAATTAGAAAATTAAAAAATTAATTAATCTAGATCTAAAATATATGTGATATATAACTAGACTAGGAATAGAATTATTCTATGTGTAGTCTAGTATAATCATAATTTTTATTTAATTAAATATAATTTTGAGATCTATTTATTTACTATTTTTTGATCTTATAAATGTTATAATTAGATCTAAAATAGAAAATAAATTAAATTTAATTTGTTCATATGAGATATGATAGTTGCATGTTTAGACTAGTTGTAGAATAGTTCTACAAAAGGATCTAGATTAAATTTTATTTGATGTGATCAAATTTAAATTTTATTTTTTAGATGATTATGAAATAATTTAGATCTAAAAAACATGCATGATATGATACATGAGATGTATGCAAAATATATTTTAATTAGATCAATTTTTATATGAGATATATGCTTAGATCTAATTAGTTTTGTAGATTAGTTGTATTTCTGATTAAGGCGTTCCCCTTGGCTGTCCGATCATAAGAATAAAGTAGGATTTAAAGATCCTCTCCTCCCATTCGATGGGGTAATTTTATGATGTGTCGGGGTGCTGCACGTTCGTCCTTAATCAAAAATTGAAAACTTATTTTCTACAAAATCCTAGATCCTGAAACCCTAGGATCTTATTTACATATTTTGTTTATGAACCCTAAACTTAATTAAGAATTAAGATTATGAAACATATTAGATCTAAAATTAAGAATTTTTAGATCTAAGACATGTTCATAAAATTGGGTTCGGGCTTGGGTAGCTCAATTAGGTCTAAGCGGTTGATCAAATCGAATCAAGAGTTGGTTAGATGGGATCAATAGTGCTTAAATTGACCAGCCTAATAAGATTAAGTCTGGGTCAAGATCGAGTCACGAGAGTGATCGATCAAGCTAAGACCTAATTAGGCTCAGTGGTTAGAGTCTGGATTGTAGGCTAACCTAATTGGTTGTAGCTCAACAATTTGGTGTCTAAGATAAGTTTCGTAGATACGACCGACTGATATTTAATTATGAGCTACTCGACTCAAATGCGTTCTTATCGAGTTAATGGCATATCCCTTCCATCGGTCTCACTTACTTGGCCATGTTTGTTGGCTCAGTTTTGATCTGAGGTGGTCAATAATCCAAGCTAACCCATGCCACTAGGTTAGTCATAATGGTTATGACTATGTCAAGTCTAGTTTAATAAGACCTAAATCAAATCTTCCTAAGAAAATATTAAGTCTAAGGTCTTCCATCATTGTAGATGTGCGGGCTCTTTCCAGGGTTGATTATTCTTGGCTGATTATGGTGGCTCAGTTGCACCAAGAAGATGCAACCATGTCTATTAGGCATTGGATGCTACGGACTGGAGGATGGATTGGGCTCAATATTTTGGATATGGTGAGAGACTCAATTAGGAATCCAATCTATGCAAATGGTGGGTTTGACTTAACTAAGGAGTGGATCAATATTCTGGGCATGGTGAGATTCATGAATTAGAGATCAAGTTTGGGTGCATCATGATTAGAGAATCATTGAACAAGAGTTGTTCACTCATTGGCTAATCCATCACCAATAACTGTTAGATCAGGTGATGATTCAGTTGGTGGGACTGCACCACCCACTAGAAGTCAGTAATCATGAAGATTTTTGCATCTCTACAGAGGGAGTGTAGGGATCCAAAAAAATAGTGGGAGCTAATTTATTTAAAAATAAAATTTCTAAACAAATTTGTTAAGTCTTAATAATAATATCTAACTAGAAACTTTGACTCTCTATACAAAAATGTCTGCATCCAACCCATTAGCATGAATCTAGGACAACCATAGACTGATTGGACCAAATTATAAGAATTAACTCTAAAACTTCAAAATCATTTTGGGTTCTGAGAAGTTAACTCATGTATTGGACCAGGACCCTCCCACCTTACCAACTCGTCCATCCGCTGAGCAGAGAACGTCTCTGGATAAGTGGACAGTCAATGATAATAAGGTCAGATACTACATGTTGGGCTCGATGTCTAATGAACTTTAGTGCCAACATGAAGATATCAGGACTGCTCGCCAAATGTTGTATCACCTATAGGAGATGTTTGGTGAATAGGGTCGCACAACCAAGTATCAAGTCACTAAATGACTATTTAAGGCTAAGATATGTGATGGGCGGTCAGTCCAAGATCATTTTCTGATGATGATCAAGAACTTGGAAGAGCTTGAAAAGCTCGGAGTGAGGTTGGACTTGGATCTATAGTATGATATAATTCTGTAATCTTTGACTGATGCATATGGGCAGTTCATCATGAACTACCATATGCATAAACTTCAAAATTCCCTAGCTGAACTTATGAATATACTGGTTATCGCTGAGCTTTCCATGAAAGATTCTAAAGGCTTAGTGCTTACTATGGAATAGACTTCTTTCAAGAGAAAGTCTTTTGGAAAGAAGAAGAAATTTATGAAAAAGCAGAAGATGGAAGGAGGAAAGAAGAAAAAGGCAGAGCTGAAGAAGAAGGCCGTTGACAAAGGAAAGTATTTCCATTACAATAATGATGGCCACTGAAAGCGAAACTGCCCTACTTACCTAGCCACCCTAAAGAAAAAGGAGGCAGGTCCTTTTGGAGGTGTGCTCGTTATTGAGTCTAACCTTATGATTTCTTCTGCATCCAGTTGGGTGCTTGACTCTAGTTCTAGTGCTCACTTATGCACTTTTATGCAAGGTCTTAAGGATAGCAGAAGACTGAGGGATGGTGAGATGATCATGCACGTCGAAAATGAAGCAAGAGTTGCTGCCGTAGCCATGGAAACATATCCTCTTCGACTACCATCTGGTTTAGACTTAGTGTTAAAAGACTGTTATTATGTACCTACAGTAAGCAGAAATTTGATTTCTATTTCTTGCATTGCATTAGAAGGATATGTAATTAGTTTTCTTAAGGACCATTGTAACATTCTTTATAAAAGAAATAAAATTATAAGTGGTTTCCTTATTAATGATCTTTATCAGTTACATATTGATGTATCTATTTTTAATATCGAGCAAAATGTGAATACCATGAAATGACCTAGGGATAGTCCAAATGGTAGGTATCTATGGCACCTAAGATTAGGTCATATAGCAGAAGATAGGGTTAACAAATTAGAAAAATTGGGCTATTGAGTCCGTTGACTTTCGAGTCATATCCAATTTGTAAATCTTGTCTTCATGGCAAAATGACTAAGCTCTCTTTTATAGGACATGGGAAAAGGGCCATGGATCTTCTTGCCCTAGTGCATATTGATGTGTGCGGCCCATTTGATGTGTCGGCTAGAGGCAACTTTATCTACTTCTTAACCTTTACCGATGACTTATCCAGGTATGGGGTATGTGTATCTTATGAGACACAAGTCTGAAGCTTTTGAAAAGTTCAAAGAATTCAGACATGAAGTAGAAAAGCAAATTGGAAAACCCATTAAGGTTCTTCAATCAGATCGAGGAGGTGAATACATTAGTCAGAAATTCCTAGACTATCTCAAGAAAAATGGCATAGTCTCTTAATGGACTCCACCTGGAATACTTTAACTCAATGGGATTTTAGAATGGAGGAGTCGGACCATATTAGATATGGTCTGATCCATGATGAACTTCACAGATCTTCCTGATTTTCTTTGGGAATACTGTTTGTTAACTGCAATATACTTACTGAATAGGCTTCCCTCTAAAACCATTCTTACCACACCATATGAGATATGGCATGGTAAGAAACCAAGTCTGAATCATCTTAGAATTTGGGGTTGTCCGGCTCATGTCAAAAGACAACAAGTGGTTAAGTTAGACTTTAGGTCATTCAGAGCTCGATTTATAGGATATCCTTAAGAGTCATTAGGATATTATTTTTACATTCTAGAAGATCACAATGTGATTGTGAGTCGACATGCCATTTTTCTTAAAAAATAGTTTATTCAAGATGGCGGCATTGGAAAGCAAATCAAGCTCGATGAGAAAGTCTCATAAGAGCAACGAGCTAAGGACCTAATGGAACCAAATCAGGTTGAGCTAATCCATTCACTACCTCCTCTACCTCATAGATCGAAAAGAATTTTTCATCCTCCTGAGAGGTACTTAGGTACTATTTTAGAGGAAGTAGAGAAAATGTTCCTCGTAGGTAATGGGGTTCATGGTGATGATCCCAAAATCTATAATGAGATGATATCAGATATCGATTCTAAGAAATGGTTAGAGGCAATGAAGTCAAAAATTGACTCGATGCACTCAAACCAAGTCTGGACCTTGGTAGATCCACTAGAAGGTATAGTACCTATTGGGTGTAAATGGATCTACAAGAGAAAAATTGGTGCAAATGGAAATGTTGAGACATTCAAAGCTAGATTAGTGGCAAAAGGTTATAGTCAATGCGAAGCCATTGACTATCAGGATACCTTTTCGCCAGTAGCTATGCTAAAATTTATCCGCACATTGCTTGTTGTTGCAACCTATTTTGATTATGAAATATGGAAAATGGATATGAAAATAGTATTCTTAAATGGATATCTTGAGGAAGATATCTATATGGAACAGCCGTTAGGTTTCACATCTGGTGTGATGATCACAAGGTATGCAAGCTGCAAAGGTTCATATATAGACTTAAGCAAGCATCTCAGAGCTGGAATACTCATTTTAATGATGTGATCAAATTATTTGATTTCATCAAGAACGAGAAGGAGCCATGTGTATTCAAAAAGGTCAGTAGGAGCGCTATTGTCTTCCTCGTATTGTACGTGGATGACATCCTCTTTATTGGGAATGATATTCCCATGTTGACCATAGTTAAAATGTGGTTATCTAAAGAATTCTCCATGAAAGACCTTGGAGAAGCATCCTTTATTCTAAGAATTAAGGTCTATAGAGATAGACCAAATAGGATGCTAGGACTTTCATAAAAATTGTACATAGAGAAAGTACTAAAGAGGTTTAGCATGGAAAACTCTAAGAGGGATTTAGTATCCTTCAGACATGGCATTCATCTTTCCAAGAAGATGTGCCCTAGCACACTTGAGGAAATAGAACGCATGAGCAAGATCCCTTATGCTTCAGCAATAGGGAGCCTCATATATGCCATGTTATGTACATGATCTGATATAGCCCATGCTATGAATGTTACGAGCAGATGTCAGTCGAATCTAGATGAAGAACACTAAACTTCTGTGAAATGTATCCTTATGTACTTGAGAAGAATTAAGGATATCTTGTTGGTCTTTGGTAATGGAGAACTCCAAGTCCAGGGGTATACAGACTCGGACTTTATGTCCGATATAGATGATCAAAAGTCAACATTTGGGAGTTTATTTACATGGTGGAGCTATCAGTTGGAAAAGTTCCAAGTAGATAGTGATAGCAGATTCCACCATAGAAGCAGAATACATTGCTGCATCAGAAGATGCAAAGGAGGCATTTTGGTATAAGAAGTTAGCCACAGAGATCGGAGTGATGCCATCAGATGCCATTCCTCTATACTGCGACAATAATGGAACCATAGCTCTTGCTAAGGAGCTGAGATCTCACTAGAAATCCAAGCACATCGAGCAACGATACCACCTTATCTGCGATTACCTTGAGAAGGGTTACGTCGAGATCAAGAGAGTTGACTCCACAGACAATGCGATGGACCCGCTTACAAAGCCATTGGGCCTGCAAAAAATTAAAGCCCACCTTGAGAAGATGGGACTTAGATTTGTAGCCAATTGGCTTTAGGTCAAGTGGAAGTTTGTTAGATATGTGTGCCCTAGAAGCCAGAATTGGCTGACACTTGTAATACACTTCCAAGGGCAAAATTATAATTTTGACTACAAAAAATAAAATGGATAATTTTCTATCACATATGTGTATTTAGTGTCTATGATACATCCCTTGAGTTAATGATAATGATAATTCTTATTTTTAAGAGTTGAAAATTTAAGACAAAAATTTTCATTATTAACTCATAAAATGCTCCTGATCGTAGGATCATCATGAGGATGGTGATTGATCCAGAAGGTTAGTATACAATCACTTCTTTATAGTAGATGAGTCTTGAGTCTACGGTGTAGAGACACTAGAGCAAGAGTATAGATACTCATTAGAGAACGAGGGCACTGAGCATAACCACCTCAAGTAGTCATAAGGAAGTCTATCTTCTCGTCGATGACTGACTCGAAGCTATAGTGGTGTGTCTGATTCTTTGACCTGAGGTGCATCGGTAGTTCACCTTGAGGGTGTTATAGTTTGACAACACCATGACTCGATCTCCTAGCCATTCAGAATCCTGAGGTGTATGTTGGCTATAGCATGTTCATTGTAGGAATTGGATTGCACCAAGATGGAATCTATCTACCTCGGTGGATGAGGAGCATCCCTATGATGATCATAAGAATCAAGTCCATAATCCCATGGCCATAGTAGAGAGTAAAATAATAGAAAGAATTTCTATTAAGATTTTCACATCGAACTTGAATCGAATGATTAAATCATATGATAGAAATTAGGGTTTGACGAGTTCACCTTAACCCTAATCTGATCGAGGCTCAAGATAGAAAAACTTAATCTCATAGATAGCTACACCAAGAGATTTATTTTCAATTTTGATGGATTCCGACCATATATTGCTAGGTGTCACTGGTGGATTTTGGGAGTAATTAGAATGATTTAGATGATCGATCATTCCAGTTGTCTGAATTAGAAGAATTCTGATCCATCAAAAGAAGTTTTGATGATGTCGATGATGGAGATAATAACATATCCTATTACCATACATAACTGAACCTAACTGGATTACATAAACAAGGGTTTAGATCTGGATATCATCAATTGGACTAATCCAGTTCAATTGATTTGAATTAGATTCAATTAGGTTTAAAGAAATCATGCTAGCATACGATTGAACCTAACATTCTCCTTCTATTATTATTAAAAGTTGTCTCGACTGAGCCAAATATGTTTATGCTCACTCAGGTACCTTTACCTAGTCTGACTGAAGCTTGTTCAGGTCAAAAAAGGATTGTCTTAATTTATGAGATAAATTTGAGACAACATCTGCCATTTTTCATCACCTGCTAATTCTTGTCCTTTGACTTTGGTCAAACATTGACCTTTGACTCTTGGACATTTGCCCATGTGTCATGCAGTTATTGGAGAGTAGATAGGAGCTTGTCCCCTCACTAAAATTTGGAAAGGAGGGGGTGCATGCCTAGGATGGCGTGCGCCCATTGATAGGGATGCTTGGAGTCCCATGCGGATGGGACTCCAGGATGCTTCTTGGATTCAACTTAGATGACCCCTAGCCATAGACTTTGACCAGTCTTAGGCACCATCTAAGGATGAATCTATGGGGCTCTCATTTTATTGGATTAGGTGATGTCATTCCATCAATCAAATTTAGATCTGATTGTATGAAGCAATGCAATTGGCTAGGATGATGCAGCACTGCATGGCACAGTAGGGTCTATAAATAAACCCTATCTGTGCCCAACATTCATAGAGCTTTCTCTTAGCCATGCCCCAAGGCTGCCCCTCTCCCTCCTCCATGCCATCTTCTGATCCTCTCTCTCCTCTCCATGCCCAAGAGAAGTTGGGCTTTAGTTTGGTGCGATCTAGGCAAGAAAAGGCTGACGAGAAAAGGAAGAAGGCTGCACTGCTACAAAGACGACAGTAGATCTTCGAAAGGAGTTTCGAAGAACCTCCAAATCAGATCCAGATCTGATTTTTGGAGATGTGATAAAAAAAGGAGAAGATCTCTAGATCTAGCCCTAGTGGATATCGGTAGAGGCCAGGCACTTGCGTGGCTAGATCCAGAACCTCAGGCAATCAGCACGATCATCAAAGGGTAATCAGATTACCCAGCAAATAAGGTAACATTAATTTAAATTTAATTTAATTTAATTTTTTTATTTATCAGGTCATAAAATCAGATCTGAAAAGTGTCAGATCTGATTTGGATCTAAGAAAAAATTTTTAAAATATGCCTCTCGATCCAATCAAATTTGAACGAACTTGATCCAAGAAATCTATTTTTTTCCTTCAAGCAAAAGATCGAAGTCCATCTTGAGAAGATGGGACTTAAATTTGTAGCCAATTGGTTTTAGGTTAGGTGGAAGTTTGTTAGATGTATAACCTAGAAGCTAGATTGGCTAACACTTGTAATACACTTCTAGGAATAAATTATAATTTTGATTATAAATAAATAAAAAGATTATTTTCTATCAGAATATGTATTTAAACTATCTGTTATACATTCTTTGAGTTAATGGTAATGATAATTTATATTTTCAAGAGTTGAAAATTTAAGGCATGAATTTTTGTAATTAACTCATAAACTGCTCCTAACCATAGGATTGCTACAAGGATGGTGATTGGTCCAGAAGGTTGGTATACGATCACTTTCTTAGAATAGATGAGTTTTGAGTCTACGGTGTGGAGACACTAGAGTGAGAGTATAGGTACTCATTAAAGAATGAGGGTACTGAGCATGACCATCTCGAGCAGTCATAAGATAGTCTACCTTCTCGTCGATGACTAGCTTGATGCTATAGTGGTGTGTTTGGTTTTTTGACTTAAGGTGCATCGATAATTCATCTTGAGGGTGTTATAGTTTGACTACATCTTAACTCAGTCTTCTAGCCATTTAGAATTCTGAGGTATATGTTGGCTATAGCATGTTCATTGTAGGAATTGGATCGCACTAATAGGGGATCTATCTACCTTGGTAGATAAGGAGAAGCCCTATGATGATCATGAGAATTGAGTCTATAAGCCCATGGCCATGGCAGTGTGAAGATGATAGAAAGAGTTTCTATTAGGATTTTACATCAAAATTGAATTGAATGATTAATTCATATGATGGATATTGGGTTTGATGCGTTCACCTTAATACTAATCCTATCGGTGCTCAAGATAGAAGAACCCAATCACACATGTAGCTACACCAAGAGGTTCACTTTCAATTTTGATAGGTTGCTACCATATGCTGCTAGGAGTCACTGGTGGATTTTGGAAGCAATTAGAATGATCTTGATGATCGATCAATCTAATTATATGAATCAAAAAAGTTCTGGTCCATCGAATGATGTTTCGATGATGTTGATAATAGAGTTTGTGACATGTCTCATTATAATATGAAATTGAACCTAACTGGGTCACAAAAAAAAGGATTTTGATCTGGATGTGATCAATTGAGCTAATCCAGTTCGATTGATTTGGATTACATCCAATCAGATTCAAGAAAATCATGCTAGAATACGATTGAGCCTGACTTTCTCCTTCTGTAATCTTTTTTGATTCATCGCAATTGAGTCAAATTTGATGTGACTCATTCCTACATTTTGAATGGGTTTATTTTCATCTAACTAAAACTTATCCAGATTAGATTAATTATAGAAATTAAATCCATTCCTAGTGCAATTGGACTAGGGTCAATAGTTGACCTAATTAAGAGAATTGAGGGTCACCTGATCAGAGACTCCTAGAAAATTTTTTGAAAATTATTTTTTCTAATTTTTGGATATGTGATAGGGCTCGAGTCATACTTTGGTTGTGCCAAATTTGGTGATTTTTGGAGGTGCCTAGGCTAGGTTAAGATAGAGTTTGATTTGGATCAAACTCTTAAGGGAAGAGTCCTAGGTGCAATGGACTCTTCCTTATCTTCTCAAGTCGGCACCTCTTGAATGGGTTTTTGGCATCAAAAGATAGAGATCTGGTGTTTGATGTGGAGATTAATTCTAGAAGTCCCAATGATTAAATAAGTAGTTATTTGGTCAAAGGACTCCTATATGGTGCATGGAATTATAAAACCCT
This sequence comes from Cocos nucifera, assembly GCA_006176705.1. Lineage (NCBI taxonomy): Eukaryota > Viridiplantae > Streptophyta > Magnoliopsida > Arecales > Arecaceae > Cocos > Cocos nucifera. The sequence goes on along the minus strand of QRFJ01002575.1, from coordinate 127,056 downwards.
TCTTGCGCCAAAGAGGGACACACGAATTTTATTTTTCCCATGTCCAAAGTGCTACCACCCCTTTCATCTTCCATGCCCCTCTAATCCTCTCTCTCTCTCTCTCTTCAACACACCCAAAAGGTTGGCCAAAAATAGTGAAGAAAGTCTAACGAAGTTGGTGAAAAGTTTAGCATCTACGCGACGGTGTTCATGAGATGAGTGCACTGCATTCAAGTTTCTTTTGAAGTATCTAAAGATTATATTCAGATCTGATCTCTAGAAAAGATTCACGAGGAGAAGACATCCAGATCTAGCCCAAGCAAACTTCGATAGAAGCCAGGCACATGCGTGGCTCGATCCGAAACCTCAGGAGCATCAGGATCATCATCAGGGTAATTAGATTACCCTAATCAGATAACAATGGTTGTTTTCTTATTTAGATTTAATTTTTAATTTTAATATTAGCTCATCATGATTAGTTTTGGAAACTCTTAGATCTGATCAGATCATTTAAAAATTTTTTAGAAAAATCTACCCTAGATCTGATCAGATCTGGACGATCCTGCGATGAAAAATAGAGATTTTTCTTCAATATCTGCATAAAAAAAAATCAAAATATAATTAGTAATTGATTCATTAAATCTAAAGATTTAGATTTTAATCAAAAATTTTTTTCACTATTTTGTTCAAATTGGTAGCCTCTACCTCCAATTCGAGAAATTATCCTAATTCCTTAGTGGATACTAGAATCCACATAGACTGCAAACAAGACCAACTTTGGTTGGTCAACCCATGTATATCTAAGGATAGATTTATAATCAATTATTTCTTTAAATAATTTTTAGTAATTTAATTTTATCCTAATCTCTAATCAGTATGCTTTGGCCTCCACTGAAAAGATCTGGTTAGGTCTAACCATTAACATGACCATACTTGATCGATCTAACCAATGAATGATTAAGCCCAACTTTGGTTGGTCAACCTAACCACCATTTAAAAAATCATGCCTAAGAAATCATATTATGAATGATAATTTCATTAGTCGATAAGCATCAGGCCTCCAATGATTATCCAACTAACAGACTCATTATCATCCACTTAATAAGAGGCTATGATCTAGTTATCATCATAACTATTTCATTTTAAAGGATCTAATAATTTTAGAAAATTTAATTAATTTAATTTAGGGAGAATTAGAGAAACCAGCTAACCATGATCCTCCTACTGACTTGACCAAGTCAGATTAAGGGAGATCATTGATAATCTAGTCTAGGAGCATCTAAATTAGTCACACTAATTTACCTAGCTGACATGGGTCAGCTTGAATTATCAAGTGATCTGATTAAAACATAATTTCACCAAGAAAACTAGGTAAGTGAGATCGGTGGGAGGGTCTACCAAAGCTTGCCTTAGACACCATCAAAAATGGCCAAGTAAGTGGACTGCTAACTAAAAACCATCAATCTAGATTGCCATACTTATCTTAAACATCAATTGGTTAATTAGTTTTGATTGGATCAACCTAACAATTCGGGCTAGACCGCATAGCCAAAAATCAAGTACATCTTGGTTTTCATTAAAGACATGGACTTTACCAACTATAACTATTATAATTGATCTAGAGAATCCTTGACCTAATCTATAGCAACTATCGATTAGATTTTAGTCAATTCTCTAATTAACACCATTCTTTAATCTAACCTTGGGTCTAACCCAATTAATAGACCTAATTTTCACTAATTCATCGATCCAAGTGTTATGATTTGTGTCTTAGGATTTTCAATTCATAAATCTAGATCCTAATCAAACAACTCTTAATTCTTAATTAAGTTTTGGACTGAGGGTTGGGGTTCGATATTTAGAAAATAATTTTCATATTTATAAAATAATTTTACAATATGATTCTACCAACTAGTTACATGTTTGATTCATAATCAATATGCAAATAAAATAAACATGAAACTATTTTAGATCTAATCTAAACATATTCATGTAATTGAAACTATTTCAATTCTAATCAATCATAAATCACTTTAGATCAAATCTAACACATTCATGATGATAAAAAATTAGATTAAAATATTTTTAATTAGATCATAAAGTTTTTTAGATCTAATCTAAAATTTTATGATCAAAATTTTAGATCAGCACGTACCAAGATAACCTTTTCACTATAAAGGATAAACCTTACAGCAGAGCAACCTTATAAGATCAGTCCATGCAATCTAATTTTTTTTTAAATTTAAATATATTTTAAAACTAATAAATTATAAATAAATTTAAATTATATTTAATAAATTTATAATTTATATTAGATATACATGAACTAGGATAACCTGTCCACTATAAGGGGTAAATCTTACAGTAGAATTATCTCATAATCAATTTGTATGATCTATTTTTAATTTTAGATTTAAATATTTGATTATAAATTAAATTTAATCTAAAAAATAATCTAAATATGTATATTAAATCATGTAATAAAGAACCGAAGCTTTGATACCAATTGAAGGAAATAGATCTAGAATTTTAGGGTTAGATTTTGAAAATTTTTCAAAATATGCAGCGAAAGAGATGAATTAATCAAATTAATTCATAAATAATATAAGAAAGAGTCCTAGATCTAGGATCATATTATATGATTTAATCATACTTTTAAATCAAAAATTAAAATATGAGAAAATTTCATGTTGATCATATCAACAACAGAATTACTCTAGATCAAATCTAGATATGTGAGAAGGAGATCATATATCCTGACCTTTGTAAGTTGAGTTTCTTAACTCGCTGTTCTAGGAATGAGGGTGTTGTTTTGAGCCATACATGCATCTGGCCTCTACAGGATGTCCACACAAGCCCTTAATCATCGATCGAAAGTTCGATGGCTGAAAATCAACATAGTATGCTAGTACTGTATTGATCCTTCTTTGATGGTCGATCTGGATCTTTCTTCTTTGGGTCTTGGATGCTTCAATATTCAAAAGATGAGGAAGAAGACTTGTGATGCTAAGACACCTCTCAAAAACTCACAAAAGTAGAGGAAGAGATCTAGAGGAAAACCCAAGAAGAACCCTTCTTCTTTGTTTCTCACACCTAGGCACTTGAAATTATGTCTTCTCAAAACCAAATGCCCAAGGACTTTTCTCTCAAGCCTTTCCCATGCCCAATAGCCCACTCTTAGGTGAATAATGTCTAAAAAATTTAGGCCAAGAATCCCCTTATTTATAGAGATATAGAATAATCCTTATCTAGCCCCCTTCTTTTTTCCAGCCATGGACCACTAACCTTGGGGACATAAAATATGCCTTATTTACTACAAAAATCCAAAAAAAAATCTTGATGGGGTTGGAAAATATGAGAGGAGTTTGAGTTTCCTAAAATTCTATCCAATCGAATTTGAATTTGGAAACTAACTACCTTCTTTGACTAGATCCACAACCACATTCCATGTAATAGTGAAGGGGATCAAGGGGGTGCACGTGAAAGGCCTGGGCATGAGGAGTTTTCATGCAAAACTCCAAGGGAGGGCATGGGGACCATATTGCGCAAGGGAAGTCCTAGTCACACTAGGACTTCCAATTTTGATTTAGACCAACTTGATCTTTGAACAAAATAAAATTAGAATTAATTCAACTCAATTAGAATAGATCTTAGTCCAACTAATAATCTTATTAAATCAAATTTAATTCTAATTTAATTTCTAATCAAATTAGAGATTGGGTTCATACAAGTTCTAATTGAACTAGGGCTTATTCTTCCTTGCAATTGGCTCATTTAATAAACCAATTGGACTTGATCCAATCAAGCCCAAACTAAATCTAATTAAATTATATAAACTTAATCTTAGCTCTCTATCTTAATCAAATTAAGCTAATTAATAATCTAATTGCTAATCGATCCTTCTGTAATACTTGCACTAGGTTAAACATCAATTGTATTGATTGTTTAACCCTAGAACGATTCTTAATTGTTAATCAATCATCCGATCAGATTGAGACCTCTTATGTATGTGATCTCATAGATTTAAATTTAAGTCAGTAGTATAGAAATAAATTTCTATACTAATCGAAGTGACCATCTAGCAATGGTATCCGATGGCCGGATAGGTCGAATGTATAGAACAACATCCTTAGAACCCATGTGGATATAGTTTTCATATAATTCATCCCCTTGATCTAAATGATTATAAGACATCTCAGAGTTTAACTATCAACCCTAATTAGATCATCCACATTGTATTTTAAAATACCAAATCCATCTCATGGATTATCCTGGCCAAAATTTTGCTATATTGAAATACAGTGATGCATTTTTCTCTAACTCTTGGAGTGGTTAATTCAATCTTGATCACTCTTCGACTTTGTTAATACTTGACTGTGCCTAAAAATCTTTTATTACTAAATTAAAAATTTAGTTAGTCTAGTACCAAAGTATAGTGAGTTGCTTTAAGCCACTATGGTGATCTTAGGTCTAAAGGACACTTATACCTATATTCCATCAAAGCAATTTTCGATAGTAGAATACTCTGGAGTTGATCACATTCAATGATGATGTATCCTTACATCTCATCTGTATGCCATACTAGTATCTCCACACTCCTTGGTTAAGAGGATAACCAACTTATATGGAATACAACAACCTATGCTCGATAAATGCTATCATCCTAATTAACAATGTATCATTTGGTCATGAACAGTTTAAGGACTAATCGATAAATCCTCTCTTTATCGATACTAAATAGTCCTAAGAACTTCATAATAATAATGAAGTTCATTAGAAGATGTAGACTTTATGATGAAAAAATCAAAATATTTATCTTATTCAATATTAAATCAATTATAATTATAGGAGAGCATAATCATCTACAGGCTAACAATTGGCTTTGGGATATATTTTTCAACATCGAAATGATGAAGCCGTAGGAGAGCAGCAGGTGGAAGAATCTACCAAGCCTGTACCTATAGAAAAATCAGGCAAAGCCCGTCTACATTCTATAACTCCTTCTAAACATAGACAAGCCTAGACTCCATCTCGAGCTTGTTGGCCAAGAAATTTGAACAGAAGGATGCAGTGAAGCCCCCGTCCTAAAAAATTTTATAACTATTCTCTCTCGAATGCTCCAAAAACTTAAGTATTTATGGAAATCAAGGAGCAACTATCGAGATCGGATAAAATACCATCTCATCCAAAAAGCATAACCCAAACAAGTACTGTCTATACCATCATGATTATGATTACGATACTAAAGAATGCGTCCAGCTCCAAAATAAAATTAAGGAGCTGATCAGGTGAGGTCGATTAGATTGATTTCTATGGTGTTGATCTGAAAGAAAAAAAGATCGGCCAAGCGCTCTTCCACAGCCAAAATAGCCTCACAGGAAAGAGCTCCAAGAAGATCGGCCTTCACTTAGAATCATCAACATAATTGTTGGGAGACATCGGTAAGAGAAGGCTAGCGAATCGGCATAACCAGCAAAGAAGTGGAGAATTGAAGAACCCGTTACTTTCATTGAAGAAGATGCACAAGGAGTTTAATTTTTACATAATGATGCAGTTGTAATTTCTCTAAATATTATCAATTATGATGTACATCATATCCTGGTTGATAATGAAAGTTCTATTGATGTCTTATTTTATATGCTTTCTTTAAAATTTATATACCTGATAGTCATATGGGGCCATTAAACTCTCCATTAGTGGGATTCACCAATGATGCTATACTAGTTGAAGGAATAATTATCCTACCAGTTGTGGCAGGTTGATATCCAAAGCAATCCAAGGCTCAAATTGATTTTTTGATAGTAAAAGCTCTTTCAGCCTATAATGCCATTCTTGGACGACTTGGGTTGAATGCACTCCGAGTTATGGTATCGATGTACTATTTGAAGATGAAGTTTTCAATTGAATATGGAGTCAGAGAGGTCAGGAAAGATCAGCCCTTAGCACGTCATTGCAATACAATCACTCTACAAGGAGGAAAGCAACCCGAGCCCTATCCCATAGACAGACTTGACATCCATGATGATTTGACTGAGGAGCGGGGTGAATTGATTGATGACCTTATTTTATTTTCTTTGAATGATGGGAATGAGGACCATAGAGTTCAGATCAACTCAAATTTAGAAGAAGTTAGAGGGCAACTCGTTACCTTTCTATGAAGGAATGCCAATATTTTTGCTTGGATCCCTGTGGATATGCCTAGGATAGAAGCAAAAATGATAAAGCATCACCTGAGTGTGGATCATAAGTATCGACTCGTGAAGCAAAAGAAGCACAGCTTTGCATTTGAGCGATAGAAGGCCATTATGGATAAGGTGGACAAGCTCCTCAATGCCAAGTTCATCCATGAAGTATCCAACCCAGACTAGATGGCGAACGTAATCCTATTGCAAAAGGCAAATGGCAAGTGGAGGATGTGCATAGATTTTACTGATATAAATAAGACCTATCCAAAAAATAGCTATCCCCTGTCTAGAATTGACCAACTGGTGGATGCAACCTCGGACCATGAGCTCCTCACCTTCATGGATGCCTTCTCAAGCTATAACTAAATTTGGATGGCACCTAAAGACAAGGAGAAAACTACTTTTATTATTGAATGTAGTCTTTGTTGTTATAGGATTATGCCTTTTGGACTAAAAAATATAGGTGTAATCTACTAGTGCCTTGTGAATAAGATCTTCAATGAGCAGATCGGCTGCAACCTGAAGGTTTATATGCATGATATGCTTGTCAAGAGTTGATCTTCAAGAAATCATATTGCTAACCTAGAGGAGATATTTAATACTCTTTAAAAGTACAAAATGAAGCTGAACCCAATCAAATGTGCTTTTGGAGTGACTTCAAAAAAGTTCTTAGGATTCATGGTGTCAAGACATGGGATTGAGGCAAACCCAAAGAAGATTCAAGCTATCCAAGAAATGACCATTCTCAAGATAATAAAAGAAGATCAGTACCAGACAAAAAAGATCGTGGCTTTGAATCATTTCATTTCAAGATCGACGAAATATTGCATACCCTTTTTTCAAGTGTTCAAACAACCAAAAAACTTCTGCTAGATCCTTGTATTGTCCCAAGAATTGATTTTGATGACTATAAAATATTTGAGAAAAGTACTAATAATTTTTATTTTTGCAAGAACTTCAATTATGAATTTTAGGTTATACAAGAATTTTTAGATTGATAAAAATAGTTGAAGAATGCTAAAGCTTCATTGTCATCAAGTTGGAGAACAAAACAATGTTATTCAAAAGCTTCAAGAGCATTAGAGAAGAATTTAGAATCTTTGAAGATAATTTGAAAGATTTTAAAAGTTGAATTGATAAAGATACTTGGAGAAGATCAAAACTATCATTTCATCAAGTTGGAGATCAAGACAATATTTTTTGGAAGCCTCAAGAGTATTAAAGAAGAGTTTGAAACTTTTGGAGGCAATTTAGAAAGATTTGAAAGTCAAAAAATAAAGAAAAACATGTTTAGGTAAAAAGGATCGACCTCTTTTAAAAAGGTTGATTGGCACGCTGATTTCTAGCTGGCACGCTCAAAGGAGATGACTCCAAGGTCGACCTTTGCTGTTCTATAGGACAGAAAATAGAAACTGGCCATTTTCTATTCTCTATCATAGAGGTTGATCCAAGGATCGACCCCTGTGCCAGGGGACGATCCAAGGATCGACCCCTATGATGGAAACTTTCGTAATGACTAGTTTTTCTATCCATTTTTAGTGCATTAAATATCTAATAAATGCTCTCCAATGATACTAAATGACTACTAATCATTCTCTAGCTATGATTAAAGATTTAAAAGACATTACAGAGTAAGGAAAGTGGATTGAGAAAGTAAAAAATTTAAATTTGTGAGCTTCACTGAATACCTAAGAAAAAAGAGAAAATAGAGAGGAACCAAGCTTCAATTTTTAGAGAGCATTCACGAGAGATCTTCCATTACTTTTCAAGCATCCTCTCAGCATTCGAAGAAGAGTGTTCAAGCCTTCAAAGAGCATTGATTCAACCTCTTCTTCGCACTTCACAAAGAGTTTTCTTTTTTATTTTTGTTTTGTACTGAATTTTATTCTTCTTATATTTTTGTTTCTTTACAAATTTCTTTAGGAGAAAGAAACTTGAAAATTAGGCTAGTCCAAGCCCATAATTGGACATTGTAAAGGTTGTGGTTGGTGCACCCATTGAAAACCAACTGGATTATTAGTGAGCTTGGAAACTAACGATGTTAGATTTTGGTTGGTGAGCCCAGAAAATCAACTAGATTTTGATTTTGAGCCCAAGAAAATAAACACACTATAATCAAGAAAAGATTATAGTAAAAATTTTAAGAAAAGCTTGGAGAGCGGAGGTAGGTGCGGGTTGCTCCGAACCACTATAAATTTTGAGTTTTTATGATTGTTTTCTTCACTTTATTACTTTACTTGTCTTTACTTCTTGCTTTATTTGTATTACTACTTGTTTAGCTTACCAATAATTCTTGCATAGTTTGATATACATTTGATTCCACTGCATGTGCTACATAATCATATCGAGCTAAATCAAGTTAAGTAAAGTACATATTTGGTTAGAGCTAAAATTTGGTCAAAATTTTATAAGAACCCAATTCATCCTCCCTCTTGGGTTGCTTCTTCTAGGCAAGAAGTGGTATCAGAGCAGGTGCTCTATTATTAATTGTTAAACTAACCATCAATGGCAAAATATCGAATGGCAATCCCAAGTGATGTTTCTTTTATTGAGGGCCAATCCACTTCTAGGCCATCATTATTTGATGGCACCAAATATACCTTTTGAAAAATTAAAATAAAAATTTTCATACAAGCTCTACATTATGATTTATGAGGAATCAGAACTAGAGGACCTCATACATCCACAAAAATAGTAAATGCTATAAGTCATCCCAAGCCAGAAAAGTAATGGAATCAATTTGATAAGAAGATGGCTCAATTAAATGCAAAAGCCATTAAATGCAAAAGCCATCAATATACTTTATTGTTCCTTAGATGTGCATGGGTTTAATAGAATATCATCTTGCACATCGACTAAAAAAATTTGGGATATATTAGAAATAACTCATGAAGGAACAAGCTAAGTCAAAGAATCTAAAATTAACTTGCTTATTCATAAATATGAAATGTTCAAAATGAAAAAACATGAGTCTATTTCTAATATGTTCATCAAATTTATTGAAATTATAAATGCTTTAAATAGTTTAAGCAAAACTTATTATAACTATGATCTTATTTGGAAGGTGCTTAGATCTTTGCCTAAAGAATGGAAAGCTAAGGTGACGACAATAAAAGAAGCGCAGGATCTCACCAAGCTATTCCTAGATGAGCTCATGGGTTTTCTTATGACCCATGAGATGCACATGGCTTAAAAGAAAGAAGAAGAGAAGCCAAAAAAAATGAAGACCATCGCCTTCAAGTCTACTTCCAATTTTTTAGAAAGTGATGAGTTGGAGGAAGATGAAGAAAAAGATGATGAGGACATGGTACTTCTTTCAAGAAAATTCAAGAAGTTCCTCATGAAAAAAGATATGAAGAAGAAGGAGAAATAAGAGAAGAAAATTATCACCAATAATCAAATGTGCCCCAGAAAGATGAAGAAAAGTGCCTTATTAGAAATTTGGGAAAGTGGTAAAACGTCAAGTTTGGATGAGGAAGAGAAAAATGAGAATCTTTTCCTCATGGCCTTAGAGGATGAGGTAAATCCTGAAAGCTTATCCAATTTTATTTTTGATGAACTACTTGATGCCTTCAATGAACTAATGCATAAATTTAAAAAGTTAAGACAGAAAAGTAGGAATCTTAAAAAGTATAATTCTAATTTAATGAAAGAAAAGAATTCTTTAGGTAAAGAAAAAGAAGATTTGTTTAAATCTAAAAATTCTTTGGTCAAAAAAAATTTTGAGCTTAAAAGGAAAAATAATATTTTAAAATTATCTCTAAAAAAATAAAAAATTTTTAATTGAAAAGAAAAAGATCTTAGAAGAAAATAAGAAATTAAGAAAAGAAGTTGAGATTTTGAAATCTATAGCTGAAAAGTTTATAATTATCTTTCAAAATCTCCAATCTATAATAAAAACCAATGGAGCTATTTTCATTAAAATAAAAATTAATTTTAAAATATCAAGAAAATAATAAAATGCTAAAAATATTTTTTCTAGAGCTTCAACAAAAGATCATTCTATTGAGTGCTTTAAATATAATCAATTTGGCCATAAGATCTCGGAATGTAATTTTAAAAAAATTGGTCAAATCTTGATTAAATAAATTTGGATTCCAAAAAAAACCTCGAGTACTAACTCCTATGGATCCAAGATGACTCGGGTACCAAAAATCATTAAGTGATTTTGTAGGTGCACCAAGAATCCAAATGAAATGAAAGAAAAAAAAATTTATGGATGCCTTGGAAATGAAAAGGGACAAGTATTGATTCATGGTATAATCTAAACTTTTTCTCATATCATACCATCAATGATTGTTAAAGTTATTTTGATTGAATCTATTGACTTTAATATGATTTCATATTATGTTTGATTACTTGAAATTCTTTTGATATATTAGTAAGATTAGAGTGATTGATTGGTTTTTATTATTTGAATACTTTGATTTTAAAAGGTCAATATGCTCTCCTCTAAGTATCATGTTATGATATGAATTAAAATTATCTTAAAATTCAGCATGATATAATAGCTTTTCCATATCAATTTTGCTATTAAAAAATTTAAATTAAAAGAAGTTTAATTATCTATAAATTTATTTGATTGTACAACATTAAAATGAAATTAATTTTTGGCATCCCCCCATAAGATGCTTAAATATTTAAATTTTTTAAAACTTTGCATGATCTACGTACTTGAAGATAAAATATCTATTCATAAAATTCAAGTGCTTGATATTGCTGATGGAAATCGTGTAGGGGTTTAAAGCATTCATTTTGAAACATTTTCAAATTTAAATTATAGCACAAATAAAATTCATCTAATATTAATTCTATGCATGCATTGATCATATTAAAAAATGCTACTTAGGATCAAGACATATATATAATAGAAAATTAAATGCATTCGATCAACAAATTACATTTGGTGATCAACCTATGTTCAAAACACAATACCTAAGTGCAAGTAGTCGAACTCCATAATCTAAAACAACAAAAAGAAGCTCCTCATATCTCGATGTAGTTGCACACTCATCCGTCCTCTATGGATGGTCTAAATAGAGCTTCTGGTGCCAACCAGCTCCACTAGAGTGCTAGCTCCTCACTGGAGCCTTCGACGGTCGATCTTCGTCCATCCAATTGATGACCTTTTTTTGAACTCTTGAATGGTCCAAAAGGTTGGAAGATGTAGTATGGAGGATGATGAGATGGTGTGCAAAATTTAGTGGTGATCGGATGCTCATAGTGCTCAATCTCTCCACTTGAACTCAGGGTCCTAATCCTAAGGTTTTGCACACTCAAAAAACCCTGATGCCTGGAAATGCTTCATGCCCTCTCTATTTAGAGTTTTCTCATGAAAAAAATTTTCATGATATATGAAATTTCATATCTATGCACACATCACTTAGATCCCATCTAAGGTTGGTGACCAAAAGAGAGAAAAATAAAAGAAGTGGCATGAGAAGAATTTTGTGAAGGGAAATCCTGATTTTTCGGACCAGGTTCGTTCAGATCTGATCAGATTAAGAGATATATTTTAAAAATTTTTCTCTTTGATTCAAATCAGATTTGAGATGTTTCAGATCTAATCATTATCATTTTAGAAATTAAAATAAAATTAGATAAATTAAATCAGATTTAATTTTCCTTGAAGTGGGTAATCCTATTATCCGTTGATGATCCTGTATGCAGTAGAAGGTTCTGGATCTAGCCATGCAAGTGCCTGGCCTCTACTGGTTTCCACTCATGCTGGATCTAGAGATCCTCTTCTTCTCTATCACGTATCCAAAAATTAGATCTGAATCTGATCTGGAGGATCTTCAAAATTCTTTTCGAAGATCAGCAGTCGTCCTTTGCAGCAGTGCAGCCTTCTAGCTTTCAGTCGCCTTTCTTTGATCTGGATCACACCAACCAAAGTCCAAAACCCTTTTGGATGTGGAGAGGAGAGGGAGAGGATGCTTTGGCATGGAGGAGGAGAGGAGAAAAGGCCTTGGGGCATGGAGATCTGAATAATTCTTTGAGTTGGGCGCAGGGTCTTATTTATAGACTAAGCATGATCCAACTCCTCTTCTTCCCAACCAATCACAACCCTTTGTGAAATCAGATCTAAATCTGATTGGTGGGAATAGAGTCCCCTGGATTCCTCCTTAGATGGGTGCCTAAGACCAGTCAAAGTTGGTTCTTAGGAGAACTCTAATTGGAATCCAAAAAGGAGATGGAGTCCCTATCCAACAGGGACTCCTAGGCGCCTCCAGCTTGGGCGCACGCCTAGGGTGGCGTGCGCCCTCCTCCTTGCCAGGTTCTGGCAGGGGGACAGGCCCCCACCAGCTCTCCAATAGGTGCATGACATGTGGACAAAAGTCAAAGTGTCAATGGTCAACATTTGACCAGTCAAAGGTAGACTTTTGACCAAAGTCAAAGAACAAGAAATGGCAGGTGACCAAAAATGGCAGGTAATGTCTTACAAAATAAGACAACCTTTTCTGACTTGGACAACCTCCAGTCAGACCATATGAAGGCCTCTGATTGAGCACAAACTCCTTTGGCTCAGTCAGGACAACTTATTTATGATAGCAAAAGAAGAACGTTAGGTTCAATCGAGTGCTAGCACGATTTTCTTGAACCTAATTGAATCTCATTCAGATCAATTGAACTAGATCAGTTCAATTGATGATCACCAGATTCAAACCCTTGTTTGTGTGACCCAGTTAGGTTCAGTTCTGTATGGTAATGGGATATGTCATGATCTCTATCATCGACATCATCGAAACTCCTTTCGATGGATCAGAACTCTTCTGATTCGAACAGCTAGAATGATCGATCATCTAAATCATTCTAATTGCTCCCAAAATCCACCAGTGACACCTAGCAGTATATGGTGGCAACCCATCAGAGCTGAATGCGAACCTCTTGGTGCAGCTACCTGTGTGATTAAGTTCTTCTATCTTGAGCCCCGATCAGATTAGGGTTAAGGTGAACTCGTCAAACCCTAGTTTCTGTCATATTATGTAATCATTCGATTCAAGTCCGATTGTGAAAAACTAAATAGAAACTCTTTCTATTATTTCACTCTGCCATGGCCATGGGCTTCTGGACTTGATTCTCATGATCATCATAGGGCTGCTCCTCTACCACCGAGGTAGATAGATTCCATCTTGATGCAATCCAGTTCCTACAATGAACATGCTATAGCCAACATACACCTCAGGGTTCCATATGGCTAGGAGATCCGAGTAATGGTGTAGTCAAACTATAACACCCTCAAGGTGAACTGCCGATGCACCTCAGGTCAAAGAACCAGACACACTACTGCAGCATCGAGTCAGTCATTGACGAGAAGGTAGACTTCCTAATGACTACTCGAGGTGGTCACGCTCAGTGCCCTCGTTCTCTAACGAGTACCTGTACTCTCGCTCCGGTGTCTCCACACCGTAGACTCAAGACTCATCTACTAAAGAGAAGCGATTGTACACCAACCTTCCGGATCAATCACCATCCTCGTGATGATCCTATGGTCGGGAGCATTTTATGAGTTAATAATGATTATTCATGTCTTAAATTTTCAACTCTTGAAAATATGAATTATCATTACCATTAACTCAAAGGATGTATCACAGACACTAAATACACATATGTGATAGAAAATAACCCATTTTATTGATTATAGTCAAAATTATAATTTTGCCCCTAGAAGTGTATTACAAGTGTCAGCCAATTCTGGCTTCTAGGGCACATATATCTAACAATCTCCCACTTGTCCTAAAGCCAATTGGCTACAAGTCTAAGTCCCATCTTCTCAAGGTGGGCTTCGATCTTCTGCTGGCCCAACGGCTTTGTAAGTGGGTCTGCCACATTATCTGCGGAGTTGACTCTCTTGACCTCGACGTAACCCTTCTCGAGGTAATCGCGGATGAGGTGGTATCGCCGCTCAATGTGCTTGGATTTCTGGTGAGACCTCGGCTCCTTAGCAAGGGCTATGGCGCCATTGTTGTCGCAGTATAGAGGAATGGCATCTGATGGCATTACTCCAATTTCTGCAGCAAACTTCTTGTACCAGAATGCTTCCTTTGCAGCCTCTGATGCAGCGATATATTCTGCTTCCATGGTGGAATCTGCTATCACCATTTGCTTGGAACTCTTCCAGCTGACAGCACCACCATTGCACACAAACAGACTCTTAGATGTCGACTTTCGATCATCTATATCGGACATGAAATCCGAGTCTGTGTATCCCTGGACTTGGAGTTCTCCGTTACCAAAGACCAACATCATATCCTTAGTTCTTCTCAAGTACTTAAGGATACATTTCACAGAAGTCCAGTGTTCTTCACCTGGATTTGACTGATATCTGCTTGTGACACTCACAGCATGGGCTATATCAGGTCGTGTACATAGCATGGCATACATGAGGCTCCCTATTGCAGAAGCATAAGGGATCTTGCTCATGCGTTCTATTTCCTCAGGTGTGCTAGGGCACATCTTCTTGGAAAGATGAATACCATGTCTGAAGGGTATTAATCCCCTCTTAGAGTTTTCCATACTAAACCTCTTTAGTACTTCCTCTATGTACATCTTCTGTGAAAGTCCTAGCATCCTATTCGGTCTATCCCTATAGACCTTAATTCCTAGAATAAAGGATGCTTCACCTAGGTCTTTCATGGAGAATTCCTTGGACAACCATATCTTTGACTGATGTCAACATGGGAATATCATTCCCAATAAGGAGGATGTCATCCACGTACAATACGAGGAAGACAACAGCGCTCCCACTGACCTTTTTTGAAAACACATGGTTCCTCTTCATTTTTGATGAAACCAAACTTTTTGATCACATCATTGAAACGAGTGTTCCAGCTCCGAGATGCTTGCTTAAGTCCATATATGGACCTTTGCAGCTTGCAAACCTTGTGATCAGTATCACTGGATGTGAAACCTAGCGGCTGTTCCATATAGATATCTTCCTCAAGATATCCATTTAAGAATGCCGTTTTCACGTCCATTTGCCATATTTCATAATCGAAATAGGCTGCAACGGCAAGCAATGTGCGGATGGATTTTAGCATAGCCACTGAGAAAAGGTATCCTGATAGTCAATGCCTTCGCGTTGACTATAACCTTTTGCCACTAGTCTAGCCTTGAATGTCTCCACATTCCCATCTGCACCAATCTTTCTCTTGAAGATCCATTTACACCCAATAGGTACTATACCTTCTGGTGGATCTACCAAGGTCCAGACTTGGTTTGAGTGCATCGAGTCAATTTCTGACTGCATTGCCTCTAGCCATTTCTCGGAGTCGATATCTGATATCGCCTCATTGTAGGTTTTGGGATCATCACCATGAGCACCATTACCTACGAGGAACATTTTCTCTACTTTCCTCTGAAATAATACCTAAGTATCTTTCAGGGGGACGGGAAAACTCTTTCCGATCTACGAGGTGGAGGAGGTAGTGTTCTTATTGGCTCAACCTGATTTGGTTCCAATTGGTCCTTAGCTCATTGTACTTGTGAGACTTTCTCATCAAGCTTAATCTGCTTTCCAATGCCGCTATCTTGAATAAACTATTTTTCAAGAAAGATGGCATGTCGACTCACAATCACATTGTGGTCTTCTGGAATGTAGAAATAGTATCCTAATGACTCTTTAGGATATCCTATGAATCGAGCTCTGAAAGGACCTAAACTCTAACTTGTCCGCTTGTTGTCTTTTGACATGAGCCGGACAACCCCAAATTCTGAGATGACTCAGACTTGGTTTCTTACCATGCCATATCTCATACGGTGTGGTAGGAACGGTTTTAGAGGGAACCCTATTCAGTAGATAAATTGAAGTTAACAATGAATGTCCCCAAAGAAAATCAGGGAGGTCTGTGAAGCTCATCATGGATCGAACCATATCCAATAGAGTTCCGATTTCTCCGTTCTGAAATTCCCGTTGAGTTGAGGTGTTCCTGGTGGAGTCCATTGAGAGACTATGCCATTTTCCTTGAGATAGTCTAGGAATTTTTGGCTAAGGTATTCACCTCCTCGATCTGATCGAAGAACCTTAATGGGTTTTTCTAGTTTATTTTTCTACTTCATGTCTGAATTCTTTGAACTTTTCAAAAGCTTCAGACTTGTGTCTCATAAGATACACATACCCATACCTAGACAGATCATCGGTAAAGGTAATGAAGTAGACAAAATTGCCTCTAGCCGGCACATCAAATGGGCCGCACACATCTGTATGTACTAGGGCAAGGAGATCTGTGGCCCTCTCCCCATGTCCAACAAAAGGGAGTTTAGTCATTTTGCCTTGAAGACAAGATTCACAAGTTGGATATGACTCAGAAGTCAATGGACTCAATAGCCCATTTTTCTCCAATTTGTTGATCCTATCTTCTGCTATATGACCTAATCTCAGGTGCCATAGATATCTGTCATTTGGACTATCCCTAGGTCGTTTGGCATTCACGTTTTGCTCGATAGTTAGAATAGGTACATCAATATATAGCTGATAATGACCATTAATAAGGAAATCATTTGCAATTTTATTTCTTTCATAAAGAATGTTACAATGGTCCTTAAAGAAGGTAATCACATAGCCTTCTAGTGCTAAGCATGAAATAGAAATCAAATTCCTGCTAGCTGCAGGCACATAATAACAGTCTTTTAAAACTAAGTCTAAACTAGATGGTAATCGAAGAGGGTATGTTCCCACGGCTACTGCAGCAATTTTTGCTCCATTACCGATGCGTATGATCATGTCTCCATCCCTTAGCCTCCTGCTATCCTCAAGACCCTGCATGGAAGTGCACAGATGAGCACTAGAACCAGAGTCAAGCACCCAACTGGATGCAGAAGAAACCGTAAGGTTAGACTCAATAACGAGCATACCTCCAGAAGGACCTTCCTTCTTGTTCTTTAGGATGGCCAGGTAAGTAGGGCAGTTCCGCTTCCAATGGCCATCGCTGTTGCAATGGAAACACTTTCCTTTAGCATCGGTCCTTTTTCTTTGGTTCTGCCTTCTTCTTCTTTGCTCCTTCCACCTTCTGCTTTTTCGCAGACTTCTTTTTCTTTCCATAAGACTTTCTTTTGGAAGAAGTCCGTTTCCATAGCAAGAACTGAGCCTTTAGAACCTTTCATAGAAAGCTCAGTGGTGACCAGCATATTCATTAATTCGGCCAAGGAATTTTGAAGTTTATGCATGTGGTAATTCATGATGAATTGCCCATATGCATCAGTCAAGGATTGCAGAATAACATCGTTCTGCAGATCCAAGTCTAACTTCACACCGAGCTTCTCAAGCTCTTCCATGTCCTTGATCATCATCAGACAGTGATCTTGGACTGACTGTCCATCATGCATCTTAGCCTTAAAAAGTCATTTCGTGACTTGATATTTGGCTGCGCGACTTTGTTCACCAAACATCTCCTGCAGGTGAGCCAACATTTGGCGAGCAGTTTCCGATATCTTCATGTTGGCGCTGGAGCTCATCAGACATCGAGCCCAACATGTAATATCTGGCCTTATTATCTTCATCTATCCATTTTTCCAGAGACGCTCTCTGTTCAATGGATGGACGGGCTGGTAAGGTGGGAGGGTCCTGGTCCAGTACATGGTTAACTTCTCGAAACCCAAAACTATTTTGTAGTTCCTGAGCCAATCTTTATAACTGGGTCCAGTCAGTCTATGTGTGTCTAGGATACGTGCCAATGGGTTGGACGCAGACATTTTTCTATAGAGAGTCAAAGATTCTAGTTAGATATTATAATTATGACTTGACCAATTTATTTAAGAATTTTATTTTTAAACAAATTAGCTCCCACTATTTTTTCGAATTCCTACACTCTCTTTGTAGAGATGCAAAAATCTCCATGATTAATGATTTCTAGTGGGTGGTGCGGTCTCACCAACTGACTCATCACCTCACCTAACAGTTATTGGTGATGGGTTAGCCAATGAGTGAACAACTCTTGTTCAATGATTCTCTAATCATGGTGCACCCAAACTTGGTCTCTAATTCATGAATCTCACCGTATCCAGAATATTGATCCACTCCTTAGTTAAGTCAGACCCACCATTTGCATAGACTGGGTTCCTAATTGAGTCTCTCACCGTATCCAAAATATTGAGCCCAACTCATCCTCCAGCCCATAGCATCCAATGCCTAATAGACATGGTTGCATCTTCTTAGGTGCAACTGAGCCACTGTATCCAGTCGAGAACAATCAACCCCGGGAAGGGCCCGCACATCTACAATGGTGGAAGACCTCAGACTTAATCTTTTCTTAGGGAGAATTGATTCAGGTCTCATTAAACTAGACTTGTCATAGTCATAACAATTATGACTAACCTAGTGGCATGGGTTAGCTCGGATTATTGACCACCTCAGATCAGAACTGTGTCAATAGATATGGCCAGGTAAGTGAGACCGGTGGAAGGAATATGCCATTAACTCATACAAGAATGCATTCAGGTCGAGTAGCTTCCAATTAAAAATCAGTCGGTCGTATGTGCCAAACTTACCTTAGACACCAAATTATTGAGCCAGAACCAATTGGGTTAGCCTACAATCCAGACTCTAACCTCTGAGCCTAATTAGGTCTTGCTTGATCGTGACTCGATCTTGACCCAGACTTAATCCTATTAGGCTGGTCAATTTAAGCATTGTTGATCCCATCTAACCAACTCTTGATTCGGTTTGATCAACCGCTTAGACCTAATTGAGCTACCCAAGCCCGAACCCAGTATTATGAATATGTCTTAGATCTGAAATTCTCAATTTTAGACCTAATTAATATTCCATAATCTTAATTCTTAAATTAAGTAGGGTTCATCAACAAAATATGCACAATAAATCCTAGGGTTTCAGGATCTAGGGTTTTGCAGAAAGTAAGTTTTGGGTTTCTGATTAAGGACGAACGCGCAGCACCCCTACACATCATAAGAACACCCCATCGAATGGGAAGAGAGGGCCTTTAAACCCTTCTTCATTCTTATGATCGGACGGCCAAGAGGAATGCCTTAATCAGGAACATGCAATACTACAAAACAGTTTTAGATCTATATCATATATCTCATATACAAATTAGATCTAATCATGGCATATTTTGCATACATCTCATGTATCGAATCATGCATATTTTTAGATCTAAATTATCTCATAATAATCTAAAAAATTAGATTTAAATTGATCTAATCAAAATAAATTCTAATCTAGACAATTATGTAGAACTATTCTACAACTAGTCTAGACATGCATCAATCATATCTCATATGATATTTAAAATTAAATAATTTTTATTTTTTTATTTTTTAGATGTTATTATAACCATTATAATATCAAAAAATAGTAAATAAATAGATCTAAAATATGATTTAATCAAATTAAATTAAAAACATGCAAGACTATTCTATAGAACTATTCTATTTTAGAACTAGTCATGCATATTTTCTAATCTTAGATCCAAATCATTTAATTTTAATTTTTTCTAATTTCAGATCTGATCACATCTCATGTGACATCTAAAATTACTTATTTTTTAATTAAAATAAATTTAAAATTAGATCTAAATACTTTTAGAACCTTGGCTCTGATACCAGTTGAAGGAAAATCCTGATTTTTCGGACCAGGTTCGTTCAGATCTGATCAGATCAAGAGATATATTTCAAAAATTTTTCTCTTTAATCTAGATCAGATCTAGAGATATTTTAGATCTAATTATTATTATTTTAAAAATTAAAATAAAATTAGATAAATTAAATCAAATTTAATTTACCTTGAAGTGGGTAATCCTATTACCCGTTGATGATCCTGTATGCAGCGGAAGGTTCTGGATCTAGCCATGCAAGTGCCTGGCCTCTACCGGTATCCACTCAGGTTGGATCTGGAGATCCTCTTCTTCTCTATCATGTCTCCAAAAATCAGATCTGGATCTGATCTGGAGGATCTTCAAAACTCTTTTCGAAGATCAGCAGTCGTCCTTTGCAGCAGTGCAGCCTTCTAGCTTTCAGTCACCTTTCTTTGATCTGGATCGCACCAACCAAAGTCCAAAACTCATTTTGGATGTGGAGAGGAGAGGGAGAAGGATGCTTTGGCATGGAGGAGGAGAGGAGAAAAGGCCTTGGGGCAGTGGAGAATCTCAATAATTTCTTTGAGTTGGGTGCAGGGTCTTATTTATAGACTAAGCATGATCCAACTCCTCTTCTTCCCAACCAATCACAACCCTTTGTGAAATCAGATCTAAATCTGATTGGTGGGAATAGAGTCCCCTGGATTCCTCCTTAGATGGGTGCCTAAGACCAGTCAAAGTTGGTTCTTAGGAGAACTCTAATTGGAATCCAAAAAGGAGATGGAGTCCCTTGTCCAACAGGGACTCCTAGGCGCCTCCAGCTTGGGCACACGCCTAAGGGTGGCGTGCGCCCTCCTCCTTGCCAGGTTCTGGTAGGGGGACAGGCCCCCACCAGCTCTCCAATAGGTGCATGACATGTGGTCAAAAGTCAAAGTGTCAATGGTCAACATTTGACCAGTCAAAGGTAGACTTTTGACCAAAGTCAAAGAACAAGAAATGGCAGGTGACCAAAAATGGCAGGTAATGTCTTACAAAATAAGACAACCTTTTCTGACTTGGACAACCTCCAGTCAGACCATATGAAGGCCTCTGATTGAGCACAAACTCCTTTGGCTCAGACAGGACAACTTATTTATGATAGCAAAAGAAGAACGTTAGGTTCAATCGAGTGCTAGCACGATTTCCTTGAACCTAATTGAATCTCATTCAGATCAATTGAACTAGATCAGTTCAATTGATGATCACCAGATTCAAACCCTTATTTGTGTGACCCAGTTAGGTTCAGTTCTGTATGGTAATGGGATATGTCATGATCTCTATCATCGACATCATCGAAACTCCTTTCGATGGATCAGAACTCTTCTGATTCGAACAGCTAGAATGATCGATCATCTAAATCATTCTAATTGCTCCCAAAATCCACCAGTGACACCTAGCAGTATATGGTGGCAACCCATCAGAGCTGAATGCGAACCTCTTGGTGCAGCTACCTGTGTGATTAAGTTCTTCTATCTTGAGCCCCGATCAGATTAGGGTTAAGGTGAACTCGTCAAACCCTAGTCTCTGTCATATTATGTAATCATTCGATTCGAGTCCAATGTGAAAATCTAAATAGAAACTCTTTCTATTATTTCACTCTGCCATGGCCATGGGCTTCTGGACTTGATTCTCATGATCATCATAGGGCTGCTCCTCTACCACCGAGGTAGATAGATTCCATCTTGATGCCATCCAGTTCCTACAATGAACATGCTATAGCCAACATACACCTCAGGGTTCCATATGGCTAGGAGACCGAGTAATGGTGTAGTCAAACTATAACACCCTCAAGGTGAACTGCCGATGCACCTCAGGTCAAAGAACCAGACACACTACTGCAGCATCGAGTCAGTCATTGACGAGAAGGTAGACTCCCTAATGACTACTCGAGGTGGTCACGCTCAGTGCCCTCGTTCTCCAACGAGTATCTGTACTCTCGCTTCGGTGTCTCCACACCGTAGACTCAAGACTCATCTACTAAAGAGAAGCGATTGTACACCAAACTTTTGGATCAATCCCCATCCTCGTGATGATCCTATGGTCGAGAGCATTTTATGAGTTAACAATGATTATTCATGTCTTAAATTTTCAACTCTTGAAAATATGAATTATCATTATCGTTAACTCAAAGGATGTATCATAGACACTAAATATACATATGTGATAGAAAATAACCCATTTTATTGATATTAGTCAAAATTATAATTTTGCTCCTAGAAGTGTATTACAAGTGTCAGCCAATTCTGGCTTCTAGGGCACATATATCTAACATTTTGGTGCAGGAATTTCTTTCTCTCCCTTTGGACTTTTCCATGCATAGAACTTGCACCCTCTTAGAATTTTCTCTCTCTAAGAAACCTCTCTCACCACTCTTAGATATCGCACACATTCCCATGCATGCCCGTGTAAAAACATATTTTAAAATGGCATTGTTTCAATGGAAAATGTGCATGGAGAGGATAAGATAAATAGGTTGAACTAGTTTCAACCAACCACTTGAATTTAGATTCATACGGTTTCTTATCCACTTCCAAAGCCCCATCCAGGTGGGTGATGTGCAAAAGGAATCTCCTTCTACATGCCCACACTAAAAAACACACATCGAAATGTGCAACAAAGTAAGAATGGCATGGGTCGAAAAGATAAGGTTGGATTGGTTTCAACCTCCAACCAAGACTTGAATTCAAAATTCAAGTTCAACTTCAACCTAATCCAACTTTTAGACCAGGTCAAAGAGAGAAAGAGGGGGGCACACAAACACTCTTCCGTGTGAGAAAAACTCATGCAAAAACCTAGAGGGTGGTGGAGAATGGTGTGGAAAAATCAAAGGCACCGGGGAGAGTTCAAATTCAAATCTTATTTGACTTGATCAAATTGGTTTCAACCAAACCAATTTATCCAGATCCAATTAGACTAGACTAAATCCAATCAAATTAGTCTTAATCCAATCTAATAAAATTTTAATTAAATTAAAAATTAATTAGATTTAGATCCTGATCAAATCAGGATCGAATCTTCCATAGTGATTAAATCATCTCATGACCTAATCAGATCAAATTCAATTGAATCAAATTCAATCAGATTTGATCGAATCCTCATCACTCAATCAAATTAAGATATTCAACAATCTAATTGCTAATTAATCCTCAATAATATTAGAGTTTCAGTCCAGTGGGATCCACGAAGATGGAGTTCCAGTCTAGTAGGACTCCCGATTATAGAGTCCAAGTCCAATGGGATACCTGAACCCAAAGTCTCAGACCATTGAAACTCTTGATCAACCATCAGATCAGGTAGGAAGTCCTATTGTCTGTGATCCCATAGATTCGAATCCTAAGCTAGTAGCATAAGAACCAGTTCTTGTACTAATTGATGTGACCATCTAGCAAAGATATCCGACGTCTAGATAGATCGAATAGTCGCAATGCAACATCCATGAACTTGTGGCATATGCTTACCATATAATTCATCCCCTTGACCTCGATACTCAAAAGATGATCTAAGATTTAACTACCAATCCTAAAAGTTATCCATATTATATTTCAAAATTCATGATCCATCGAATGGACTACTCCAACCAAGATTTTGCTAAATTGAAATATAGTGATCCACTTGCTCCAACACTTGGAGGGGTCAATTCCATCTTGACTCATACACCGACTAAATAAGCACTTGACTGCACCTAGTAATCTTTCATTACTAAATTAAAAATTTAGGTAGTTCCGTATCAAAGTGTAGTGAGTTGCTTGCAAGTCACCGTGGTGGTCTCAGATCTAAGGGACACTTATACCCATATCCTTTGCAAAGAACTCTTGGCAGTAGAGAGCTCTATAAGTGGATCATGTTCAGTGAAATATACTCTTACACTTCACCTGCATGCCATACTAGTATCTCCATACTTTTTGATTAAGAGGACAACCAAGCCATATGGCATGCAATGACCTACACTCGATAACATTGTCTTCCTAGGTAACAACGTATCATTTGGTCATGAACTGATTTAAGGACTAAATGATAAATCCTTCTTTATTAAGTCTAAATAGTCCTAAGAACTTATCATAGAAGAGTTCATTACAGAAAGATGTACAAAAGTGATGAAATTACTAGAACAATAATTTTATTCATTAAAAATTTAAGTATATTTTACATTCAGCTTAACCATCTATAACCTAGATAATTAACTTTAGGATACAATACCCAATAACTTCCACTTAGACTAAAGCCATTCAGAGTAGTATCGAATACCCATGTTCCATTTTTGATTATCGAACTCTTGGATTTTGACGGCTTTAGTAAATGGGTCGGCCATGTTCTTCTTTCCATCGATCTTCTGAAGGTTAACCTCACCTCGTTCCATGATCTCTCGTACAAGATGGTAGCGATGCAGAATATGCTTGGTGCACTGATGTGCCTTTGGTTTCTTTACTTGAGCTATGCCACATCTGGTATCTGCTCACTACCCCTAGTGAGTATGCCATATCTACTCTCGTATACGTCGTAGCATACATAATAAAATCCACTATCTAAGCATATGGTATTCTACTCATATGCTCTCTCTCTTGAGGAGTTATTAGACAATTCCTCTTCGAGAGAGAAATTTCATGTGCTATCGAGAGATAGCCTTTCTTGAAATTTCCATGCTGAACTACTTTAGCACGATCTTAATGTATGTAGATTGGGATAACCTAAGCAATCTTTTAGATCTAACCTTATAGATCCTCATCCCTGGGATGTAGGAAGCTTCTCTCAAGTCCTTCATGGAGAACTGAGATGACTGCCAAATCTTTATTTTCATTTCCTATAATGCAGGGATGTCATTCTCGATTAAGAGAATATCATCTATATACAGTACAACAAATATGACTATAGAATCGTTAGCCCATTTATACATGCAGGGTTCCTCTCCATTCTTAATAAAGCCATACATTCTGGTCATCTTATCAAAATACATATTCCAACTCTGAGATGCCTGCTTTAATCCATAGATGGATCTCTGAAGCTTGCACACCTTGGACTCATCTGTGGATGTGAACCCCTCAGGCTATATCATATATACCTCTTCGTCCAGCTCTCCACTTAGAAAAGCTATCTTCACATCCATCTACCAGATCTTATACTCTAGATGTGCTGCTATCGGAAACATAATCCGAATGGATTTGGGCATTACCATTAGAGAAAATATGTCATCACTCAATACCATAATGCTGACGATATCCCTTAGCAACCAGATGGGCTTTATAGATCTCTACCTTTCCATCTGTGCCTCTTTTTCTTTTAAAAATTTATTTATACCCAATGAATTTTATCGCTTTAGGTGGATCAACTAGTGTCATACACTATTGACCTTCATGGACTCTATTTCAAACTTCATAGCTACTAGCCACTTATCGGAGTTGGACCTCTGCATGGCATCCATATAGGTGATCAAATCCTTATCATTCTCATCGAGTTCAATAGGATCATCATCCCGATTTAAGAAATCATAGTATCTATCTGACTGACGTTGTATTCTATCGCATCTCGTCAAAGGTGTACCTATAATGGGCATTGGGTTTGATCTTATCAAATCTAGTTTTGCCGGTTCACTAGAATGTGTCGGTTCTTCCACTTATCGAACTTCACCAAGCTCAATATTAGAGGTAGTTGTTTGTTTCAAAAGAAACTTCTTTTCCAAAAAGACTATCCTATTACTGACGAACACCTATTGCTCTTCAACAAGATAGAAGTAATATTCTCTAGTTTTCTTGGGATATCCTATGAACAAGCATTTATCAGACCTAGATCCAAGCTTTTCTACCTACAAATATTTTACATAAATCGGATATCCCCAAATCCAAAGATGAGCGAATGTCAACTTACACCCAGTCCATATCTTATATGGAGTTTTTGCAATAGACTTACTCAGAATATTGTTCAAAACATAGCAAGCAGTCTCAAGTGCATAACTCCAAAAAAAAATTGACAGGCTCGTTAATCCTATCATGGACTGAACCATATCTAACAGGGTTTGAATCCTTCTTTCAGACACACTATTATGTTGTGGTATTCTAGGAGAGGTCTATTGAGAGAGAATCTCATTCTCTCCTAGATATGTCAAAAATATATTGGAAAGGTATTCTCCTCCTCGGTCTGATCGAAGTGTTTTAATACACTTTTCAAGTTATTTTTCTATCTCATTTCTATACTATTTGAACCTTTCAAACAAATCAGATTTACTCTTTATAAGATAGATATACCTATACCTAGATAGGTCATCAGTAAATATAATAAAGTAGTAGTACCCATCTCTAGTACTTGTGTTCATAGGTCCACATATATCACTATGTACCAGACCCAGAAGATCAATGGCCCATTCACCCTTTTCAGTAAAAGGTGATTTGGTCATCTAACCAAGAAGGTAGGACTCATAAGTAGTCAATGATTTAGAATCATCGATGTCAAGGATATGCTCCCTAATTAACCTGTTAATCCTATTCTTATTTATATGATCAATCCGACAGTACCAAAGATAGGCATCAATGAAATTATCTAGTTTGGAGCATTTATTTGACTTGTACATTATGCTAATAGGCTATAATAAAACATAATTGCCATTTCTTAATTATCCTTGCATCATTATGACATCATTCAAAATGATATCGTAATAATTTTTTTTATTAACAAATAATAATCATGCTGGGCCAAAAGTCTAATAGATATTATATTCATCATAAAGGATGGACAATAGTGATAGTCACTTAAAATGATATTTTTTATTTTGAAAATAAGCTCAAGAGTTTTCAATGCTAGGATTGGAACATTTCTTTCATCCCCAACATTCAAGAATCTATCACCATCCTCAAACTTTCTACTAATATGAAGTCCATGCAATGAATTGCATATATGAACTGGACTCTCGGTATCTAATACGCAGGTAGATGTATCATAAATAGAGAAATTGAAAGGTGTTATCATAAAATAGCCTTGCCTAGCAACTCTTTGTTGTTTTTCTCTTGTTCAACCTATTCTGGTCAAGAGGATCATTCCTTTTTAGGTCTGTCTTATTAGGGTCAACACTAGACTTCTTATGATTAGGTCCTAAATGCTTGCCACTATCCAACAGTAAATGAAGCGATCAAATACTAGCCATTCTAATTATCTGAAAGAAAAAATACAAGATCATATTAGTACTTGAATTATTCAACCCTAAAGACATGGACTTTAGTTTAAAGGTTCTTCCACTATTTTTATGAATTGATAGTCTCTATCTTCAATTTGAGAAATTACACTAACTCCTTAGTGGATACTTGAATCCACATAGACTACAAATGGACCCGAGGAAAACTCTAGCCAACCTATGTGCATCTACAGGTAGGTTCACAAGTAATTATTTCTATAAATAATTTTTGATATTTTAATTTTGCCCTAGAAGCTAATGCAGTAGGCTATGCCCTCTACTAAAAAGATCTGGTTAGGTCTAACCATTAACATGATTAAGTTTGGTGCATCAAACGAATAAAAATTAGGCCCGAGGAAAGCTCTGGCCAACCTAATCGCCGTTCAGAAAGTGCGACCTAATCATCATTTGATGGATAGTATTTCTAACATCCAGATGAACATCAGGTGTAAGGCACCTCCAATATCCATCTAGAAAATTAAACTCATTACTATTCACCATAATGGGAGGCAATGACTTAGTTATCTCTATAACTTTATCATTTCTAAGGATCTAATATTTTAGAGGATTTAGTTACATATGATTTTAGGATAGAAAAGACACGGACCAATTACTTCCACTAACTTCACCAAGTCAAATCCTCCCACTGACTTCATCAAGTCAATTGACGAGGACTAGGATCAAATTCGATCCATGGGCACCTAATTCAGTCTTACTGATTTTAGCCAAACTGATTCCTAGTGACATGGGTCTATTAAAAATATGTCCTAAAGTCAATCGTCAGTCTGTTGATGATTGTGTTACTTATTGTACTTGTATATGAATTATCAAATAATAAAAATTATTTTGGCATTTTTCATCACAAATTCTGTTGTCTTCTAATGAACTCCTATGTTGTAATGAAGTCCTTAGAACTATCTAAATTTGATAAAGGAGGATTTATCATTTAGTCCTTAAATTATTCACGACCAAAAGATACGTTGTTATTTAGGATGATAACGTTTATAAAGTATAGGTCATTGTGTGCCATATAGGTTGGTTGTCCTTATAACCAAAAAATGTTGAGACACTGGCATGGCATGCAAGTGACATATATGGATACATCTGCATTGAACGTGATCAACTCTGGAGCTTTTCTTCTGTCAAGATTAGTCCCAAAGAATATGGATATAAGTATCCCTTAGACCTGAGACCACCACGGTGATTTGCAAGCAACTCACTATACTTAAGTATCGGACTACCTGAATTTCTAATTCAATGATGGAAGGCTACTAGGTGCAGTCAAGTACTTGACTTGTCGGTGTGTGAGTCAAGATTGGATTGATCCCTCCAAGTGTTGGAGCAAATGCATCGCTGCATTTCAATTTAGCAAATCCTCGATCGGGGTAGTCCATATGATGGATGCTAAATTTTAAAATATAATATGGATGAATTATAGGGTTGTCAGTAAATCCTAGATCATTTTTTTGAGTATCGTGATCAAGAGGATGAATTATACGGTAACCATATTCCACAGGTTTGTCATTGTTGCATTGCAACTTTTCGACCTATCCGAACATCGGATACCATTGCTAGATAGTCACATCGATTGATACAAAAAATTAGTTTTTTTACTATCAGCTTAGGATTCGAACCTATGAGATTACACATAAAAAGTTTCTACGTGATCTAATCATTCATCATGAGTCTTGATGATCGAAGACACTGTGGTCAAGAGTCCCACCGGACTGGGACTCTATGACCAAGAGTCCCACTGGACTGAAATTTTGAGTCCTACTCATCTAGGACTCTCTGATCAGAAGTTTCACTGGTCTAGGACTCTAAGATCATGAGTTTTATTTGTTTGGAACACTGGGTTCAAGAGTCCCACTGGATTGGGACTCTTCAGGAGTTTCATGTTGATGGGACTCTATTATCCGATAACCCATCCGATTTGGATTCAAATATTTTTAGATAAGTAATTAATAATTTAATTATTGATTAGCTTAATTTGATTGAGCAATAAGGATTCAATCAAGTTTGATTGAATTTGATTCAATTGGGTTTGACTCGATTAGGTCATGAGATGACCTAATCGCTATGGAAGTTTTGACCCTGATTTAATTAGGATCTGGATCTAAATAATTTTTAATTTGATTAAAATTTTATTGGATTAGGCTAAGCCTAATTTGGTTGGATTTAACCTGATCTAATTGGGTCAAGATTAATTAGTTTGGTTGAAATCAATTTGGACCAAGTCAAATGAAGTTTGAATTCAAACTGTCCCATGCGTCCACCATTTTTGACTTTTCCACTCTTGTTCTATTTCCAAAATTTTTTGTACGTAACTTTTCTCTCACCCAGAAGGTTTTTGCACCCTCTCTCTTTTTTGCTTTTGACCTGATCCAAGGTTTGGACCGGTTCAAAGTAAGTTGAGTTTTGAATTCAACTCAGTTTGTTGGAGGTTGGAACCAATCCAACCTTATCTGCTTCCCACACCCTCCATTTGGTTTATCGAACATTTTTGGAGAAATAAAAATGTGTGCACATAGAAGGAGAGTCCTTCTATGTAATAAATACATGGGAGGAGGCGTTGGATAAAGATAAGAGGCTCATTTGATTTTTGAAATCAAGTGACTAGTTAAAACATCCCAACCACTTGACCCTTATCTCTTTCCATGCATTTTTCCAATGGTATTCTTGTCAATAAATTATGTTATTTTTTGTGCATGCAAAAGAACGGGTTAGAATTATGTTTTAAAAATTTTAAAATGATTGGATATTAGTTTTGGGCAAAAAAAATCATGGAGTGAAGGTGTGAAGGGTCCTATAGAACTTTACTTTTCCCTCATGCCTTTCTTCTCTTCTGATTTTCACCTCTAAGGATACCTAATTTTTAAATATAATCTAAATAAAGTTTATAAATATAAAAGTTATCTTCCCACAAAATCTTGTTTCATGGAAAAACTCCATATAAAGATGGCATGATAAGATTTTTAGTATGTCAGGGTTTTTGGGCCGAGTGAAACCCTAGTTTTGGGAATCTGGGTTCAGGTGGAGTGATCGAGTGCTGTGAGCATCAGATCACCACCAAATTTGAAACACCTCTTCATCATCCTCTAGTATTTGTGTTTTAATTTTTTAGAATATTTGAGAAATCAAAAAGTATACAATCGATCGGATCGATCATGATTAGCCATCGAAGGCCACGGCGAGGAGCTAGCACTCCGGTGGAGCTGGTCGAGATCAGGAGCTCCGTGTGGACCATCCATAAAGGCCGAATGAGTGTGCGGCTATAGCATAACACCATAGCTTCTTTTGGTGTATTCAGATTATGGAGATCAGCTATCCGTGAAAAGGTATCGAGTTCTAAACTCATATCGATCAGTAGATTTGATTTGCTGATCGAATGCATTTTATTTTTCTATCACATATTAGCATATTTAGATCCTAAGTAGGATTTATTTGATATGATCAATGCATGCATAGTATTAATTTTTGATTAATATTTACTTTTATTACTATTTTATTTGAAAAAAAATTAAAATTGCACGCTTAAACCCTGCGCGATTTTCCTTTAGGGTCAGCTCGAATCATCAAGTGATCTAATCAAATCCTAACCTACTATGTTGGCCAAGTAAGTGAGATTAGTGGAAGGGATAAACCATTAACTCATCAAAGATCAAATCAATACAAGTAGCTCCTAATTAAAAATCAGTGGTCTAGACTGCCAAACTTATCTTAGATACCAGCTGATTAATTATATTCAATCTGATCAACTTAGTAATTTTGGACTGAACCATTTAACCATGAATCAAGTCCATTTTGATTTTGTTAAAGATGTGAACTTGACCAATTACAACTATTAAAATTGATTCTAGAGTGTTCTTGACTTAATCTAAGTCAACACTTGGTTAGATTTGATCAGTTTCTCTAGATTAGTCCATTCTTTAACTAATCTTGGGTCTAACCCAATTAATGGACATAATTCATCTAACACATTTACCCATAGTTTTATGCATTTATCTTAGGTCTTTAATTCACAATTCTAGACCCTACAAAACAATACTTAATTCATAATTAAGTCTTTAGACTAATGGGTTGGGGTTCAGTATTTTAAAAGTAATTTTTAAATTTTAAAAGATTTTTTCTATTTTTTGTTCACCAAATGGTTGACTTATTTCATAAATGAATCAGCTCATTTCATAAACAACAATTCTATTGCTAGTTTCATAATAGAAAATAAAGCATAATGAAAATTAAACCATGAATATACTTTTTAGATCTAATCTAAACACATTCATGTTTAACTTTCATATTAAAATAATTTCAATAAAGAAAATTCTTTCACCATTCATCTTAATAAATGAGTTCACGGTGGCACCCCTACCGCCATAAGAGATCCCTATTGAATGGGAGGAGATGGCCTTTAAACCATACTTATCCCTTATTACTGGATAGCTTCGTGGCTCATTCATCCATGATTACTAAGCTATCTGGATTTAACATATCAAATATGTAAGCATTTAATTTTTCTTATTATATATTAAAACATATCAAGCAACCCTTGCTCTGATACCAATGATGGAAATCGTACAGGGTTTAAAGCATTCATTTTGAAACTTTTTTGAATTTAAATTATAACAAAAGTAAAATTAATCTAATATTAATTTTATGCATGCATTGATTATATCAAAAAATCCTACTTAGGATCTAGACATGTATATATGCAATAGAAAATTAAATATATTTGATCAGTAAATCATATTTGCAGATCGACCTGTGTTCAAAACATAAAACCTGAGTGCGGGTAGTAAAACTCCATAATCTAAAACCATAGGAAGAAGTTCCTCACATCATGAAGCAGCCACATACTCGTTTGGCCTGTACAGATGGTCCACACAGAGCTTCTGATCCCAACCAACTCCACTGGTGTGCTAGCTCCTTGCCGGAGCCTTCAATGGTCGATCTTCGTCGATCTAATTGATGACCTTTTCTCAAACTTTTGGACACTCTAGAAGGTCAGAAGATGTAGTATGGAGGATGATGAGGTGGTGTGTGAAATTTGGTGATGATCGAGCACTCACGCTCAATCTCTACACCCGAACCTAGGGTCCTAACCCTAGGGTTTTGCACACTCAAAAAACCCTGACGCCCGAAAATGCTCTCATGGCCTGTCTCTTTGGAATTTTTTCATGAAATAAATTTTCATGATAGATGGACTTTTCTACCCACACACACATTAGTTAGATTTCATCTAAAGTAGGTGACCAGAAAAGGGAGAAATAAAAGAAGTGGCATGAGAAGAATTTTGATGCAAGAATTCCATTCTCTCCCTTTAGACTTTTCCATGGGCAGAACTTGCACCCCCCTCTCAAAATTTTCTCTCTCTAAGAAACCCCTCTCACCACTCTCAGATATCTTATGCATTTCCATGCATGCCCACATAAAATTATATTTTATATGGCATTGTTTTGAAGGAAAATGCGCATGGAGTGGACAAGATAAATATGGTTGAACTAGTTTCAACCAACCACTTGAATTTAAATTCAAATGGTTTCTTATCCACTTCCAATGCCCCATCCAGGTGGCTGACGTGTAGAAGGACTCTCCTTCTATGCACCCATGCTGAAAAACACACATCAAAATGTGTGACAAAGTAAGAATGGCATGGGTAGGAAAGATAAGGTTGGATTGGTTTCAACCTCCAACCAAAACTTTAATTCAAAATTCAAGTTCAACTTTAACCTAATCCAACTACCAGACCAAGTCAAAGAGAGAAAGAAGGGGGGCACGCAAACACTCTTCTGCATGAGAAAAACTCATGGAAAAATCCAGAGGGTGGTGGAGAATGGCATGAAAAAGTCAAAGGTATAGGGGAGAGTTCAAATTCAAATCTTATTTGACTTGTTCAAATTGGTTTCCACCAAACCAATTTATTCAAACCCCATTAGACTAGGTTAAATCCAATTAAATTTGGCTTAACCCAACTCAATAAAATCCTAATTAAATTAAAATTTAGTTAGGTCTAGGTTTTGATCAAGTCAGATTTGAATCTTTGATAGTGATTAGGTCATCTCATGACCTAATTGGGTCGAACCTAATCAAATAAAATTCAATTAGATTTGATCGAATCCTCATTGCTCAATCTAATTAAGCTATTCAGTAATCTAATTCTGAATTAATCCTCCAATAATATTAGAGTTCCAATCTAGTGGGACCCATGAAGGTAGAGTTCTAATCTAGTGGGACTCTCGGCCATAGAGTCCTAGTGCAATGGGACTCTTGACCCGAAAGTTCTAGACCAATGAAACTCTTGATCAGCCATCAAATCAGATAGAAACTACTATTGTGTGTGATCCCATAGGTTCGAACCCTAAGCTAGTAGCATAAAAACCAGTCCTATCCTAATCAATGTGACCATCTAACAATGGTACCCGACATCCAGATAGGTTAAATTGTCGCAATGCAACATTCATGAATCTGTGGCATATGATTGAAGGAAAAATCAGATTTTCTTAGTGTAAGATGCATCTGATCAGATCAGATTTGCAGCAGAATAATTTTAAAAAATTTTTATGATCTAATCAAATTTGAGAGTTCTTAGATCTAATTAGATTGATCTAAAATTAGAAGTAAAATAAAAATAAAAATAAAAATAATGATAATAGTTATCACTTGATCGGGAAAACCATTTATCCGTTGTGATAATTTGATGACTGATCCAAGGTTTTGATTGAGCTGCGCATGCATTCGACCTCTATCGATATCCACTCGTGTTAGATCTAGAAGTCTCCTCCTTCTGGATCTGATCTCCAAAGATCAGATTTGATGTCTTTCCGTTGAGCCTTCAAAACAAACTTTGAGGGCTTTGCATTCATCTCATGAACACCATTGTCTCTCACTGATCTTCGTGCCGATGGAATTTGATCTTTGCTCGTAGGTTTTACCCAACTCTTGGGTGTGGAGAAGAGGGAGAGGATTAGATGCGGGAGGCATGGAGATGGAGATTTTGATAGGGCTTCACCGTAGAGAAATCATGATATACAACGGCTTGCGTAGGGCCCTATTTATAGACCTAGTCAAGAGTCCCTTTCGCATAAAACTTTGAATAGGTCAAAGTTTAACATGCAGAAGGACTCCTTTACTGATCTCCACACCCCATCCTCTTATTTTTCTAATTTTGTCACATAAAAATCATAGAAAATGGCATGGAGATGGATGATAAACTTTGATTTACGCAAGCAACTTTTCTTCCTCAGAGTTTGATCCAAATCAAACTTTGACCCAGTCAAAATCCTTTTGAAAGGGGGTCTCCTCGTTGGCATATGGTCGTAGGTCAAAGAGGGGGACATCGCCCTCTCCCCCTCATGTAAATCCCAAGGGGGCGTGCATCCATAGATAGTCTCCAGGGGGCGCACCCCTTCTTCCTTTCTTTCCTACATTCGGATCAACATTTGACCCTTGTCCTTTACCCATCTTATGGGATTAAGATAAAACATTTTCAAGTCCCATCAAATTGATTTATGTCAAGTCCTAATCAAGTTAGAACAAGTCTTGATCAGACCAGAGCTTTGTTCAGTCAGATTAAGAAAAATTCATCTGGAATATTCGAGAGAGGCTTGTCCGAATTTCATCTCATGATTTTAGGATAAGCCCTAATTTGGCAAAGACAACTCTAGTCTTGTTTCCATCTTATGAGATTTAGGACATGTCTTGATCAGGCTAGGACAAGGTCCAGTCAAATCAAGATAAATTCCTATAAAGTTTTTGGATAAGCCTTGTCCAAATAGTTCTAGAACATAGCAGGTCTTGTCCTATTTCCATCCGATGGATTAGGACAAGCCTAAATCAAATTAGGACAAGACTTTTCTGACCTGGACAAGTTTCAGTCAGACTAGGATAGAGCCATACAAGGCTCTTGGATAAGCCAAATATAATTTGGCTCAGTCAAGATGAATCAGAAAGATGGCAGAAGGTGAATATTAGGTTCGATCATATGCTAGCATAATTTCCTTAAACCTAATTGGATCTATTCTAATTCAATCAAACTGGATTAGCTCAATTGATGATATTTAGATTCAAACTCTTATTTATGTGATCTAGTTAAGTTCAATTTTGTATGATAATGGGACATATCATGATCTCCGTCAATGACATCATCGAAACACCTTTCGATGGATTAGAACTCTTTCGATTTATCCAATTAGAATCATCGATCATCAAGATAATTCTAATTGATCCCAAAATCCACCAATGACACCTAGAAGTATATGGTGGCAACCCATCAAAATCAAAAAGCAAACCTCTCAGTGCAGCTACCTGTGTGATTAAGTTCTTCCATAATGAGCCTCAACGGGATTAGGGTTAAGGTGAACTCATCAAACCCAACACCCATCATATGAATGAATCATTCGATTTGAGTCCAATGTGAAATACTAATAGAAACTACTTTCTATTATTTCACACTACCATGGCCATAAATTTTAAGACTTGATCTTATGTTCAGCATAGGACTACTCCTCCAATACCGTGGTTGATAGATCCCATCTTGGTGCGATTTAATTCCTACAATGAACATGCTATAGCCAATATACACCTCAGAATTCCGAATGGCTAGGAGATCGAGTTATGGTGTAGTCAAACTATAACATCCTCAAGATGAACTATCGATGCACCTCAGGTCAAAGAACTAGACATACGCTGCCGCATCGAGCTAGTCATCGATGAGAAGGTAGGCTCCCTTATGACTGCTCGAGGTGGTCATGATCAGTGCCCTCATTTTCTAACGAGTATCTGTACTCTCGCTCCAGTATCTCCATATCGTAGACTCAAGACTCATCTATCTTAAGAAAATGATCGTACACAGATCTTTCAGATTGATCACCATCCTCATGATGATCCTATGGTTGGGAGCAGTTTATGAGTTAGTTATGATAACACATACCTTAAATTCTCAACTTTTGAGAATATGTGTTATCATGGCTATTAACTCAATGGATGTATCATAGATACTTTAATATACAATGTGATAGAATAAATAATCCTTTAACTAATTTTAAGTCAAAATTATAAAATTATCCCTAGAATGTATTTAACAAGTGTCGACCAATCTATCTTTTAGGACACACATCTAACAAACTCCGACTTGACCTTTGCCTTAGACACCATCAGAAATGGCCAGATAAGTAGGCTGCCAATTAAAGACCACGTTCTGATTTTATCTTAGACACCAACTGATTTAGTTAGTTTCAATTAGATCAACCTAATAGTTCGTGCTAGACCTGGTAGCCCAAGAATCAAGTCCATCATGGTCTCGTTAAAGATATGGACTTGACCAACTATAACATTGTAATTGGTCTAGAAAATCCTTAACCTAATGTAAGAAAATAATTGATTAGATTTAATCAATTCTCTAATTAAGTTTATTCTTTAATCTAATCCTAGGTCTAACCTAATTAATGGATCTAAATCTTCACTAATCCATTTAATCCAATGTTTATGATTGGTTGTCTTAGGATCATCAATTTATAATCCTAGATCCTAATCAAACAATTTCTTAATTTTATTAAGTTTGGGCTGAGGATTGAGGTTCGACTTTTAAAAATAATTTTTATATTTATAAAATATTTTTACACACATAATTCTATCAAACCAAGTTATCATGTTTGATTCATAATTAAAATGCAAGTAACATAAACATGAATCTACTTTAGATCTAATCTAAAGATCTAATCTAAATTGGTTCATGTAATTGAAACAGTTTCACACAATCACATCCATAAATCAATGTAGATCAATATAATATATTTATGATGATTAAAATTAGATTAAAATATTTTAATCAGATTATAAAATCTCTTAGATCTAATTTAAAATTTTAATAAATCAATATTTTAGATCAGCACGTACTAGGATAACTTTTTCACTCTAAGGGATAAACCTTACAGCAAGACAATCTTATAGTAGTCCGTGCAATCTAAAAAATTTAATTTTAGAATTTAAAATTATTTTAAATTTAATAATCATAATAAAATTAGATTAAATTTAATAATTTTTTGATTAGGAATAGATCATCATGAACTAGGATAATCTTTTCACTGTAAGGATAAACCTTATAGCAAGACAACCTTATAGCAGTTCGTGATATCTGAATCTTTAATTTTAGATTTAATAATTAGATTATAAATTAGATCTAATTTTAATAAATAATCTAAAAATGCTCAAAAATTATGTATAAGAATCTTGCTCTGATACCAATTGAAAGAACAGATCTAAGGTTTCACGATAGAATTGAAACTTTTTTCAAAACATGCAGTGAAAGACTTAAATAAATTAAATATTTATTTAAATAAATATAAAATATTTTAGATTAAGATTTATTATATAATCAAGATGATATTAAATATAATTAAAAATATAAAGAAAAAATTAACATGTGATCTCATCAATATGTTAAATACTACATCTAATGCAGCTTGAAACAAATAGATAGATCATTTATATCAAGTTAGATGTTCTAACTTACTGATTCAACTTGAGGATGAAGTTGCGAGCCACATATATCCACCTCTAGGATCATCCACAAGCTCACGAGCACGATAAAAATCCTAGTGCAGAAATAGCAAGTATGTTGTATAATGGCTGATCTTTTTCTTCGATGGTCGATCAGATATTTCTTCTTCTAGATTTAGATTTTTCTAAAGAGAAGAAGGTGGAGAAGAGGTTTCAGATATGAGACTCTCTCAAAAAACCCAAGGAAGAAGGAAGGAAGATGATGAACATAGCAACCTTGGAAGAAGACCCTCTTCTTCCTTCTCTTTGCTCTCACCTAGATACCTAGTTTGGTGGTATATAGAACCATAATGCCCAAAGACTCTCTCCTCTGATTTTTAGACACCTAAAAGCTCTCTTAAAATTCTATATTTTCATAAAATTTTAGCTAAAAAATTCATCCTAAAGAAAAAGATATGTAGAGTCAAGTTTCATCAAAACTTAGACAAGGAAAGACATAATATGGCAGTTGTTTGGGCGCCAACCTCTGAGAGCCCCACCTTATTTCCTCTGCAATGGACCAGCAATAGGGGTGCACAAAACATCTTTTTTTTACATGGAATTCAAAGAAACTAACAAGATATGGGCGGCATAATTAGAAGGAGGTGTTTTAGTTTTATAAGGATTCTATCTCATAGAATCTAAAACAAAATTACTTTTTTTTTTGACTTGGTCAACTACCAAATTACCATATAAGAAAGAGAGGGAGAGAGTAGGCATGCATGAAGATCAGGGGAAAGAGTATTTTCGATGAAAAATTTCTAAAAAATAGGCATGGGGTGTGGAGGGCTAAGGTGGTGCAAGGTGGAATCCTAGTCTCAACTGGGAATTCAATTTATGACTTGGTCAAATATTGGTTTCTCAAATCAAATTAAATCAAACTAAAGTCAACTAAATAAATAAGATTCTAATCTAATTAAAAACTTAATTAAATTATATTAAATTTAACTTTTTCAATCAAATTATAAAATTGGGTTGATGGAGTCCAGTTGAACTAGGACTAGTTTCTTCCTGCACTTAGCTTATCCAATAAGCAACTGGACTTGATCCATCAAGCCCAAACTAAATCTAGTTAAATCATATTTAATTAAACTTAATCTCAACTCTTTGTCTAATCAAATTAAGTCAATTAGCAATCAAATTGCTAATCAATCCTCCTATATGCTTGATTAGGTTAAACATCAATCATATTAATTGTTTAACCCTAGAACGTTCTTTAATTCGTTGATCAACCATCCGATCGAATCATGAGCTCTAATGTGTATGACCTTATAGGTTTGAACCTAAGTCGATAGCATAGAATATATTTCTATACTAATCAAAGTACCATCTAGCATGATATCCGACGTTGGATAGGTGAATGTGTAGAAGATTCCTTAGAACCCATGCGGATATAGTTTCCATATAATTCATCCCTTGACCAAAATATTCATAGGATACGCTCAGAGTTCAACTATTAACTCTATTAGATTATCCATATTATATTTCAAATTACCAAATTCATTGATGGATTATCTGGCTAAAGTTTTGCAATATTGAAATACAGTGATGCATTAGTCTCCAACTCTTGGAGTGGTCAATCCAATCTTGATCACATTCTATTTTGCAAGTACTTAACTATGCTAGAATCCTTCTGTACTGATTAAAAATTTAGTTAGTCGTCAGAAAGCACAGTGAGTTGTTTGCAAGCACTAGGTGATCTCAGGTCTAAGGGACATTATATCTATATCCATCAAAGATATTCTCGATAGTAGAAAGCTCTAAAGTAGGTCCGTTCAATGAGATGTACCCATACATTCACTTATGCCATGCTAGTGTCTCCATACTCTGGTTAAGAGAGACAAACTAACCTATATGGCATACAACGACCTATCTTATAACGTTGTCATCCTAAATAGCCTATCTTTTGGTCATGAATGATTTAAGGACTAATCGATAAATGTCTCTTTATCAAAGCTAAATAGTCTTAAGACTTCATCACAATATGGAGTTTGTTAGAAGATAAATTTTTATGATGAAAAAATCAAAATGTATTTTATTTATTAATGAATCAATTATAGATATAATTGCTCAATCATCACAGGCTGACGATTGGCTTTGAAATACATTTTTTCAATAGTAGGCTCCCTTATGACTATCCGAGGTTGTCACGCTTAGTGCCCTCGTTCTCTCATCCCGGTCTCTCCACTCCTTTCAAGTTTATTTTTTTACTTCACTTTGAAATCATTTGAACATTTCAAAAGAATTCGACTTATATTTCATCAGATAGATATATCCATATCTGGATAGATCATCTATAAAAGTGATAAAGTAGATATATCCACCTCTAGCACTTCTGCTCATTGGTCCACATACATCAGTATGTACTAGACCTAAGAGCTCTGTGGCTCTCTCACCTTTTTCTATAAAAGGTGACTTGGTCATTTTACCAAGAAGACAGAACTCACAGGTTGGAAGTGATTCACAATCACTGACTTCGAGGATTTTCTCTTGAGTCAACATGTTTATCCTATTCTTATTTATATGACCTAGCCTATGGTGTCATAAATAGATATCTAACACACTACCTAATCTAGGATGCTTGCCAGTAGAATAGACTACGTTAATAGATTGTGATAATATATACACACCATTGTTCAAATGTCCATAGAAAATAATAACACCATTCATAATGATATTACAAACTTGTTTCTTTATTGAAATTTTGTAATCATTTTTGGCCAGAAGGCCTATAGAAATGATATTAAAAAAAAAACTAGGATAGAAATAACAATCACTAAGAACAACGATATGGGACTCAAATACAAGTTTTAGAATTTTTAAAGCTAGAACTAGAACTGATCTTCCATCTCCAACATTCAAGAACCTTTCTCCTTGCTCGAATTTCCTACTGACCTACAACCCCTGCAACAAATTGTAAATATGGTAAGGGCTACCGATATCTAATACTCAATCAGTAATATCATAAATAGAAAAATTATAAGAAGTTATCATATAAATACCTCATCTAATAATAGCTTGCTTCTTTTTCTATCTATTTGGATCCAGAGAGGCAATGTACTGTGGATAGTTCCTTTTCCAATGCCTTCGCTTCTTGCAAAAAAAGCATTCTACTTGACTCTTATTGGGCTTGATCTTTTTGGTCAGACCCTACACAGATGTCCCAATCTAAACTTGCACCTTCTTAGCTTTCTTCTTCTTATTCTTCTTTCCTTTTCTAAATGATCGAGAACCAAAAGATGAACCTCCCACTAAGTTCACCGACTCCATGTGGAGTTAGTGATCCTTCTCAAAGTTTTGAAGTAACCCTAGTAACCCATGGTAGTCTACTTCAAGCTTTGTCATTCTGAGATGAGTAAGGAACGGGAGAAAGGACTTAGGCAACGAGTTCAGTATTGCATCCTTCCCAAGCTGTTTATGCAAGAAAAAATTAAGCTTACTTAAACACTCTATTAGCTCGATCATGTACAATACATGATCAGTGATAGAGGCACCATTCCGCATTCTGGTTTGAAGATGGCACAACTAGTCTTGTGCCTCTCTGCATCATTGGATGTGCTAAAGGAATCCTCCAAAACTTCAAACATGTCCTTTGGCTGAACTATCTCAAATCTTCGGCTGAACTCGTCGCTCATAGTAACCAACATGATGTAGTGCATCATGATCCGATCACTGAGCCACTTTTGATAAGTATCTTTGACAATACCACATGCATTGGTAGCTGGCTCCTCAAGTGCAGGATCCGTCAGTACATATAGGATCCGTTCATGCTCTAGGACTATCTTCAACTTTTGGTACTAGCTATTGAAGTTGGATCCCACCAATTTATCATTATCCAACAATGGTTGGAGCGATAGAAAAGTAGTCATATCTGCATAAAAAAAAATCATAACCTAATTAGTAATTGATTCATTAAACCTAAAGATTTGGACTTTAATCAAAAGATTCTTCCACTATTTTATTCAAATTGGTAGCCTCTACCTCTAATTCGAGGAATTATCCTAATTCCTTAGTGGGTACTAGAATCCACATAGACTGCACATGAGCCCAACTTTGGTTGGCCAACCCATGTGCATCTAAGGATAGGTTCATAACCAATTATTTCTTCAAATAATTTTTAGTAATTAAATTTTATCCCAGTTCGTAATCAATAGGCTTTGGCCTCCACTGAAAAGGTCCGATCAGATCCAACCATTAACATGATCATACTTGGCCCATCTAACCAATGAATGATTAAGCTCAACTTTGGTTGGCTAATCTGACCATCATTTAGAAAGATGTAGCCAAGAAATCATATAATGAATGATAGTTTCATCAGCCAATAAGCACCA
This sequence comes from Cocos nucifera, assembly GCA_006176705.1. NCBI lineage: Eukaryota > Viridiplantae > Streptophyta > Magnoliopsida > Arecales > Arecaceae > Cocos > Cocos nucifera. The sequence goes on along the minus strand of QRFJ01002575.1, from coordinate 85,301 downwards.
GGCCTTTGGGCCTTCAATGATTATCCAACTGATGGACCCATTATCATCCACTTAATGGGAGGCTATGATCTAGTTATTACCATAACTAATTCATTTTAAGGATCAAATAATTTTAAAAAATTTAATTTTTAAAGAAGATGAAAGGTCAGATGAACCAGCTTATCATGATTCTCCCATTGACTTCACCAAGTTAGCTTAAGGGAGACCATTAATAGGCTAGTCAAGGAGCACCTAAATCAGTCATACTGATTTACCTAGTTGATATGGGTCAGCTCGAATAGTCAAGTGATTTGATCAAAACATAATTTTATCAAGAGGCCAGGTAAGTTCAATCAGTGGGAGGGTCTGCCAAAGCTTGCCTTAGACACCATCAGAAATGGCCAGATAAGTAGGCTGCCAATTAAAGACCACCGTTCTGATTTATCTTAGACACCAACTGATTTAGTTAGTTTCAATTAGATCAACCTAATAGTTCGTGCTAGACCTGGTAGCCAAGAATCAAGTCCATCATGGGTCTCGTTAAAGATATGGACTTGACCAACTATAACTATTGTAATTGATCTAGAAAATCCTTAACCTAATGTAAGAAAATAATTGATTAGATTTAATCAATTCTCTAATTAAGTTTATTCTTTAATCTAATCCTAGGTCTAACCTAATTAATGGATCTAATCTTCACTAATCCATTTAATCCAATGTTTATGATTGGTGTCTTAGGATCATCAATTTATAATCCTAGATCCTAATCAAACAATTTCTTAATTCTTAATTAAGTTTTGGGCTGAGGATTGAGGTTCGACTTTTCAAAAATAATTTTTATATTTATAAAATATTTTTACAACATAATTCTATCAACCAAGTTACATGTTTGATTCATAATTAAAATGCAAGTAACATAAACATGAATCTACTTTAGATCTAATCTAAAGATCTAATCTAAATTGGTTCATGTAATTGAAACAGTTTCAACACCAATCAATCATAAATCAATGTAGATCAAATATAATATATTTATGATGATTAAAATTAGATTAAAATATTTTAATCAGATTATAAAATCTCTTAGATCTAATTTAAAATTTTATAATCAATATTTTAGATCAGCACGTACTAGGATAACTTTTTCACTCTAAGGGATAAACCTTACAGCAAGACAATCTTATAGTAGTCCGTGCAATCTAAAAAATTTAATTTTAGATTTAAAATTATTTTAAATTTAATAAATCATAAATAAAATTAGATTAAATTTAATAATTTTTTGATTAGGAATAGATCATCATGAACTAGGATAATCTTTTCACTGTAAGGGATAAACCTTATAGCAAGACAACCTTATAGCAGTTCGTGATATCTGAATCTTTAATTTTAGATTTAATAATTAGATTATAAATTAGATCTAATTTAATAAATAATCTAAAAATGCTCAAAAAAATTATGTAATAAGAATCTTGCTCTGATACCAATTGAAAGAACCAGATCTAAGGTTTCACGGATAGATATTGAAACTTTTTCAAAAACATGCAGTGAAAGACTTAAATAAATTAAATATTTATTTAAATAAATATAAAAATATTTTAGATCTAAGATTTATTATATAATCAAGGTATGATATTAAATTATAGATTAAAAATATAAAGAAAAAAATTAACATGTTGATCTCATCAATATGTTATAATACTACATCTAATGCAGCTATGAAACAAATAGATCAGATCATTACCTATGCAAGTTAGATGTTCTAACTTACTGATCCAAACTTGAGGATGAAGTTGCGAGCCACATATGCATCCGACCTCTAGGAGTCATCATCATGAGCTCACGAGCACGATCAAAAATCCTAGTGCAGGAAATTAGCACAGTATGTTAGTACTATGCTGATCTTTCTTCGATGGTCGATCAGATATCTTCTTCTTCTAGATTTAGATTTTTCTAAAGAGAAGAAGGTGGAGAAGAGGTTTCAGATATGAGACTCTCTCAAAAAACCCAAGGAAGAAGGAAGGAAGATGATGAACATAGCAACCTTGGAAGAAGACCCTCTTCTTCTTCTCTTTGCTCTCACCTAGATACCTAGTTTGGTGTATATAGAACCATAATGCCCAAAGACTCTCTCCCTCTGATTTTTAGACACCTAAAAGCTCTCTTAAAATTCTATATTTCATAAAAATTTTAGCTAAAAATTCATCCTAAAGAAAAAGATATGTAGAGTCCAAGTTTCATCAAAAACTTAGACAAGGAAAGGACATAATATGGCAAGTTGTTTGGGCGCCCAACTCTTGAGAGCCCCCACCTTATTTCCTGCCATGGACCAGCAATAGGGGTGCACAAAAACATCTTTTTTTACATGGAATTCAAAGAAACTAAACAAGATATGGGCGGCATAATTAGAAGAAGGTGTTTTAGTTTATAAGGATTCTATCTCATAGAATCCTAAAACAAAAATTACTTTTGTTTTTGACTTGGTCAACTACCAAATTACCATATAAGAAAGAGAGGGAGAGAGGAGGCATGCATGAAGATCAGGGGAAAGAGTATTTCGATGAAAAATTTCTAAAAAATAGGCATGGGGGGTGTGGAGGGCTAAGGTGGTGCAAGGTGGAATCCTAGTCTCACTGGGATTCAATTTATGACTTGGTCAAATATGGTTTCTCAAATCAAATTAAATCAAACTAAAGTCAACTAAATAAAATAAGATTCTAATCTAATTAAAAACTTAATTAAATTATATTAAATTTAACTTTTTCATCAAATTATAAAATTGGGTTGATCGGAGTCCAAGTTGAACTAGGACTAGTTCTTCCCTGCACTTAGCTTATCCAATAAGCCAACTGGACTTGATCCAATCAAGCCCAAACTAAATCTAGTTAAATCATATTTAATTAAACTTAATCTCAACTCTTTGTCTTAATCAAATTAAGTCAATTAGCAATCAAATTGCTAATCAATCCTCCTATAATGCTTGCATTAGGTTAAACATCAATCATATTAATTGTTTAACCCTAGAACGCTTCTTAATCGTTGATCAACCATCCGATCGAATCATGAGCTCTAATGTGTATGACCTTATAGGTTTGAACCTAAGTCGATAGCATAGAAATATATTTCTATACTAATCAAAGTAACCATCTAGCAATGATATCCGACGTTCGGATAGGTCGAATGTGTAGAAGATCATCCTTAGAACCCATGCGGATATAGTTTCCATATAATTCATCCCCTTGACCAAAATATTCATAGGATACCTCAGAGTTCAACTATTAACTCTTATTAGATTATCCATATTATATTTCAAAATACCAAATTCATTTGATGGATTATCCTGGCTAAAGTTTTGCTATATTGAAATACAGTGATACATTAGTCTCCAACTCTTGGAGTGGTCAATTCCATCTTGATCACATTCTAATTTTGCAAGTACTTAACTATGCCTAGAATCCTTCTGTTACTGAATTAAAAATTTAGTTAGTCCAGTACCAAAGCACAGTGAGTTGCTTGCAAGCCACTAAGGTGATCTCAGGTCTAAGGGACACTTATATCTATATCCCATCAAAGATATTCTCGATAGTAGAATGCTCTAAAGTAGGTCACGTTCAATGACGATGTACCCATACATCTCATCTATATGCCATGCTAGTGTCTCCATACTCCTTGGTTAAGAGAACAACTAACCTATATGGCATACAACGACCTATGCTTGATAGACGTTGTCATCCTAATTAATAGCCTATCATTTGGTCATGAATAGATTTAAGGACTAATCGATAAATGATCTTTTTATCAAAGCTAAATAGTCCTAATGACTTCATCACAATAATGGAGTTTGTTAGAAGATAAATATTTTTATGATGAAAAAATCAAAAATGTATTTTATTTATTAATGAATCAATTATAGATATAATATGGCTCAATCATCAACAGGCTGACGATTGGCTTTGAAATACATTTTTCAATAGTAGGCTCCCTTATGACTACTCGAGGTTGTCACGCTTAGTGCCCTCGTTCTCTCACTCCGGTCTCTCCACATCATAGACTCAAGACTCATCTATCCTAAGAAAATGATCGTACATCGATCTTCTAAATCGATCACCATCCTCGTGATGATCCTATGATCGAAAGCAGTTTATGAGTTAATTATGATAACACATGCCTTAAATTCTTAACTCTTGAGAACATGTGTTATCATGCCTATTAACTCAATTGATGTATCATAGATACTTTAATATATAATGTGATAGAATAAATAATCCTTTAACTAATTTTAAGTCAAAATTATAAAAATACTCCTAGAAAGTATTTAACAAATATCGACTAATCTGGCTTCTAGGGGACACATCTAAAAATGATTACCATATAATTCATCTTCTTGACCTCGATACTTAAAGAATGATCTAAGATTTAACTACCAATCCTAAAAATCATCCACATTGTATTTCAAAATTCATTGTTCATCGAATAGACTATCCTAGCCGAGGTTTTGCAAAATTAAAATACAGTGATGCACTTACTCCAATACTTGGAGGGGTCAATCCTATCTTGATTAACACACCAACTAAATAAGTACTTCACTGCAGCTAGTAACCTTCTATCATTGAATTAGAAATTTGGATAGTTTGGTACCAAAGTGCAGTGAGTTGCTTTCAAGTCACCATGGTGGTCTCAGGTCTAAGGGACAGTACTTATACCCATATCCTTCATGAACAACTCTTGATAGTAGAGAGCTCTGCAAGTGGGTTATGTTCAGTAAAATGTACTCTTACACATCACCTGCATGCCATATCAATATCTCTATACTTCTTGGTTAAGAGGACAACCAACCCATATGGCACGCAATGACCTACACTCAATAATGTTGTCATCCTAGGTAACAACGTATGATTTGGTCATAAACTGATTTAAAAACTAAATGATAAATACTTCTTTGTCAAGTCTAAATAGTTCTAAGGACTTTATAACATAAGAGTTTATTACAGGAAGTTGTACAAAAATGATGAAATTGCCAAAATAATAATTTTATTCATTGAAAATTCAAGTATATTTTATATTCATCTCAACCATCTATAACTTAGATGATTGACTTTAGGATACAATATCTAACAGTTGCATTGCATCTTTGTTTTATCCTAAGGATTCAAAACTTTTTCAACTGAAATAAAAAAATATAGAGCCTACATCTAGACTTTTTCCTCTTGATACTCTTGATTATCTTACTCTAATTGACCAAATTTTTTAGTCTAAAATTTTATTCAAATATTATATTTGATTTTTAAATTATTTGCATATTAATTTCTATCTAAATTGATCAAATTTTCTTGAATTGAAACTCCCAGAACTATTAATCTAATCCTTTTTTTAAAAAAAAAATTGAGTACATCTGATGATGTTATTTTTTTTTATTTCTATGCTTAGTTAATTGATTCAATATGTGCTTATTTTATAAAACTAAGAGAAAAATATTAATGATAAATTAAATTAGAAAAATAAGAGAAAATTAAGAAGATTAAATTTTCTAGCAAAGAAAACATCATTGAAATATTAAAGATAAACTATTTTTAAAACTTAGAAATTATTTAATTTTTTCTAAGAAAAAGGATGAAATGATTATTATAGGATAATTGAAAATCTCTTAACTTGAATGATTTGCTAATAGAAATTCAAATTAATTTTTTCATGATATTTAAGTTATATCAAATTTTTAAGTAAATCATTAATTGGTCTAAATTTTAGTTCAATTGGTATCAAGATAATTATTATTTGGTTTGAACTTCAAAACTTTTAGCATCAAAATTTTCATAATTGCTAACAATCAGTAAATCATTGCCTTGCACTCAATGCCTTATCTTTTAGCAAAATGAAAAGAATATCTTTACCTTAAATCTAAGTTTGCATAGATATAAGTTTAATATGATAATGTTTAAAATAAATTATAAATATTTGATATCTTTTCTAAACTAAATGTATAATATTTCTTGAGAAAAGAAAAAATTATTTTTTAAAGTATTAAACATATCTCTTTATGATTTGCTTTGAATAATATATCCAAATTTTTAATTTTGAAAGGATCTATATATCATGGATTTGTAAAGTTCAAAGAAATAAATAAGAAACTTCTTTCAAATGATACAAACTAATAGTTTCTCAAAAGCTTGTCATAATTGGTATCATAATTCATATGAAATAGTCAATTTTTATCTTGAATTCCATGGCATTATCTTTTGATAAAAGAAAAGTCTCAAATTTAAATTTTTATGGTCATATTCTTACTATTATATTATTTAAGATAAATTCTTGTGATATATTTTTAAATGATCTGCTTTAGTATTAAAAGAAGAGAAGTATTTTCAAGACTATATTATTAAAAAATTTTAAAATTCAGAGTTCTTTTAGTTAAAATTAAGAAGTATGTATGCTTCTATATTTTTTAGAAAAGAAAAAACTCTTGATTTGAATTTGAAAGTAAAACCCACATTGTATTTTTTTATAAAAAAGAGAGAAAACATTAAAAAAGGTATTATCTTTCAATTAAAAATATTTTTTAATTTAAAAATTCTAAATTTAAAAGTTAAATAATCTAAATTTTTAAATTTAGCATTAGTTAAGTTCATATTAAATATGCTCAATTTAAAAGATAGGAAGAGAAAGTAAAATTTTTACTCTTAAAAGGCTACTTGATTGAAAATTTCTTGACATAAAGAGAAGAATTTATTCAAGATGAATTGATTACTAAATTTATATTAATTAAAGTTTAATGTGGTATGAAATTAAAGATGCCTAACTTGAAAAAAAAAGAAGTAACAAAAATTGTAAAGCTTAAGCATGTAAATTTTGAAAAAGAAAAGAAAGAGATAATGCTAAAGAATGAATATATATATTTTAATTTGATAATTTAAAATTAAAAATATGCTTATTTTGAAATAAAGAGGGAGAAAAAGTTAAAAGGTAAATTAATCCAGCTATTAATATAAAAAATAGGAAGAGAGATATTTTCTAATTTTATTTTATTAAAAATATTAATAAACTTTTAATCTAAAATTCTCAATCAATTATCTTATTTTGAGCTTTATTGTATTGACTTTATAGTTTCAATCAAATGCCTTACAGTATTTTAATTTGTGCTTTCATATATTTATTCAATTTAATTTACTTGATTTAAAGTGCTATTAATTTAAAGTATATCAGATAAATAAATTATTCTTCAATGTTGAAACTTGCTTAAAGTGGTTTCATTTATATGTTGATTTTATAATTTGATTTTCTTGAATATTCTTGATATTCTTGGAGTTGAATTAAATTAAAAATTCTTCTTACTTCTAAAACTAAATTTATAAAATTTTTAATATATAATGTAAAGTCTTTATAAAATTATTTGTAGCTCTGATACTATCTTTTATATTCTTCCAGTACATACCCTTTTAAAATTTAATTGACTAAAACTTCTTGAGAAAAATAAAAAATAAATATTAAAATTAATTTAATATTTTTTACATGTTATAGTTGTTTTATTTGAAAATATTTATTTATTGAAATTGAATTGAAAATCTAAATTGGTGGTATCAAATAAAAATTTGGCATCGGACATACTTTACTTAGTATCAAATGTGCTGAAATATCTTAAAAAGCTCAATCTCTCAATATTGACTTGAAAAATCTAAATTTAAACTTTTAGAAAGAGAGAGAGTGATATCAATATAAATTTGATATCAAACATGCTTATTTTTATATTAAATATTTCATAAAGTTCAAATTTAATATCCTCTTAAAATTAAATCAAAATTTTTTAAATTTGATACATATTTTTTAAATTTTGATTGATTTTTATGATATATTTCAATGATTTATTTGATGCATAAAGATAAAAAAAATTATTATTCTTGATTTTTTGTTCAAATCTTTGAAAAGCTCTATTTCCCTTAAAGCTTAAAAATATATATTTGAAAATTTGATCAAAGAGTTATACTTATTCAAACTTTGATATTTGAATTCAAGTAAATTTCTGAAAGAGAAGCAATATTTAAGTATGTTTTAAATCAAAAGATAAGTTTTCAAAGGGGAGATGATTCATTTGATTTTATTTTTTGAATTTGATGCATCTCGCATTTGATGCACTCTTACATCTTATTAATTTTGATGATTTTTCTTAAACCTTCCAATAAACTTTTTAATGTTATCAAAAATGAGAAGAGGAATGTTGAGTATATGCTTAATGAATTGATGCTTAAAATACTCAATAATTTGATACTTGAAATCTTAATACTCATTGATTTGAATTGAGACATTATAGTGTAATTAGTATACAAAAAATTTGTAATAAACTAAAGATAAATTAGGAATATTCATGAAGTATGCATTCATATATTTAATTAATTACTTCATGATATATGTTGGCCAATTTTGATTGTATGTGGTGCTTATCTTATATGGCTAACTATTTGTACTTTTGATATGTAATATAAACTTCATGTCACATCTTTATATATTTTGGCTTAATGTATGACTCTTTTGATATGTTGGCATCTTATTTTATCATAAATATAGAATATATTTTTCATATATATATCAATTATATTATGAATCATCTTTTAAGAAGCTGGTTCTTCCTTCTTATTAGAAAGGAAGAGTAAATTTTATTCACAATAAGAAAAGAGTATTTTTTTAATTGATGATATCAAAAAGAGGGAGTAGATACATTGTTTGGTATAAGCAGTAATTATTAATTGATGATGTTAAAATTATATGCTTGATGATTGGCAAATTTTTTTATAGCCCCTAACCTTTCTTCTGAAAGAACCAAGTCATTTTGTAGAAAGTGAGGTTTATACTATGATTTCTCTATCCTTTATGATAATGATGCACTATGATCATGCCTTATGTTTTGATACACTTATATATTATGTCTTGCCCCTATAGGCACTGATATTATGTCCTGACACCATAAAGCTCATGCCTTAAAAATTTGCATCAATTAGATGCACTTATATATTGCCTTGGTTTAAATTCAAAATCCTTAATGGCACTACTTTACTCAAATATTTTACATATACCTTATTTTGCTTATACTCAAATATTTTGTCATCATCAAAAAGAAGGAGATTGTTGTCCCAAGAATTGATTTTGATGACTACAAAATATTTGAGGGAGGTACTAATGATTTTTATATTTGGAAGAAGTTCAATTATGTATTTCAGATTATACAAAAATTTTTAGATTGATAAAAATACTTGAAGAATGCTAAAGCTTCAATTTCATCAAGTTGGAAATCAAAACAATATTATTCGGAAGCCTTAAGAGCTTTAGACAAGAATTCAAAACCTTTGAAGATAATTTGGAAGGTTTTGAAAGTTGAATTGATAAAAATACTTGAAGAAGATCAAAATTATCATTTCATCAAGTTAGAGATCAAAACAATATTTTTCAGAAGCCTCAAGAGCATTAGCGAAGAGTTCGAAACTTTTAAAGATAATTTAAAAAGATTTGAAAGTTAAAAAATGAAGAAAAATATGTTTGGATAAAAAGGATCGACCTAAGGATCGATCCCTTTTAAAAAGGCTAATTGGTACACTGATTTCTAGCCGGCACATCCAAAGATGACAACCCTAGGGTCGACCGCTATGCCAGGGGTCGACTCCAGGGTCGACCTCGCTGTTCTATAGGCTAGGAAATAGAAACCAATCATTTTCTATTTTCTGTCATAGAGGTCAATCCTAGGGTCATCCCTTGGGATCGACCCCTATGCCAACGGACAATCCTAAGGTCGATCCTTGCGATGGAAACTTCCATAATGGCTAGTTTTTCTATTCATTTTTAGTGCATTAGATGTCAAATAAATGCTCTCCAACAGATCTAAATGGCTACTAATCATTCTCCAACTTTGATTGAAGGTTTGAAAGGCATTAAAGAGGAAGAAAAGTGGATTGAGAAAGCAAAAAATTCAAATTTATGAGCTCCATTGAGTACCTAAAAAAAAGGAAAAAATAGAGAGGAACTAAGCTTCAATTTTTAGAGAGCTTTCATGAGAGATCCTCTGCAACTTTTCAAGCATCCTCTAAGCATTCAAAGAAGAGTGTTCAAGCCTTCAAAGAGCATCGATTCAACCTCTTCTTCGCACTTCAAAAAGAGTTCCCTTTTTTATTTTTGTTTTGTACTGAATTTTATTCATCTTGTATTTTTATTTCTTTACAAGTTTTTTGGAGAGAAAGAAACATGAAAATTAGGCCAGTCCAAGCCCATAATTGGACATTGTAAAGGTTGTGGTTGGTGCGCCTGTTAAAAACCTATTGGAAAATGTGTTCCAAAGCCAATTGTCAGCTCGTTGATGGTTAAGCTATATTGTTATTATAATTGATTTATTAATTAATAAAATATATTTTTGGTATTTTTCATCATAAGTTTTCATCTTTTAACAAACTCTATTATTGTGATGGAGTTCTTAGGACTATTTAGGTTCGATAAAGAGAGAATTTATCGATTAGTCCTTAAAACTATTCACGATCAAATGATAGACTATTAATAAGGATGATAGCATCTATCAAGCATAGGTCACTGTATGCCATATAGGTTGATTGTCCTCTTAACTAAGGAGTGTGGAGACACTAGTACCACATATAGATAAGATGTAAGGGTACATCGTTACTGAACGTGATCAACTCTAGAGCATTCTACTATCAAGAATGCCTCTGATGGGATATAGATAGTGTTCCTTAGACCTGAGATCATCTCAGTGGCTTGCAAGCAACTCACTATATTTTGGTATCAAACTAACTAAATTTCTAATTCAGTAATAGAAGGCTTCTAGGCATAGTCAAGTACTTGGAAAGTCTGTGTGTAATCAAGATGGGGTTGACCACTCCAAGAGTTGGAGAAGAATGTATCACTGTATTTCAATATAGCAAAATCTTGGTCAGGATAATCCATGAGATGGATTTAGTATTTTTAAATATAATGTGGACAGCCCAATCAGAGTTAATAGTTAAACTCTGAGGTGTCCTATGAGCATTTTGTTCAACGAGGTGAATTATATGGAAACTATATCTACATGGGTCCTAAGGATGTTTGTTTTACACATTCGACCTATCCAACCATCGGGTACCGTTGCTAGATGGTCACTTTGATTGGTACAAAAATTTATTTTAGTGCTACTGGCTTAGGTTCGAACCTATGATGTCACACATATTAAAGTTCATGATCCGATTGGATGGTTGATCAATGATTAAGAACGTTCTAAGATTAAACGATCAATATGATTGATGTTTAATCTAGTGCAAATGTTGTAGAAGGATTGATTAGCAATTTGATTGCTAATTGGCTTAATTTGATTAAGCTAGAGGCTGAGATTAAGTCTAATTAAATATGATTTAGTTAGATTTGGTTTGGTCTTGATAGGATCAAGTTCAATTAATTTATTGGATAAGCCAAGTGCAAGAAAGAACTAGTCCTAGTTCAACTAGGACTTGGGTCAACTCAATTTTCTAATTTGATTAAAAAATTAAATTAAAATTAAATTAGATTTAATATAATTTAATTAGGCTCTTAATTGAATTAAGATCTTCTCTAGTTTGGTTCAATTAATTTTGATTTAATTTGGTTCAAAAATCATGTTTGACCAAGTCAAATTAGAAGTCCTAGTGAGACTAGGACTTCTTTCCTTACGCCACTTGATATCTCACGCCCACCCCATGCCCCCATGCTTATTTTTTAAATTTTTTTCATGAAAAATCCTCTCTCTCAGGTGTTCACATGCACCCACTTTCTTTCCTTCTCTCTTACATAGAATTAAGTCGTGGACCAAGTCAATAGAAGGCAAGTTGTTGTGATTTTGAATTCTATGTGATAGAATCCTAACAAACAAAAACTCCTCCCATAAAGTGCCACCAACTTTCTATTTTCTCCTGATATCTTTTATGGAAAAAGGAGATTTTTTGTGCGACAAAAAGGGGTGGTCCATGCCAAAGAAAAAGGAGGGGACACCCAAGAGTTGGACGCCTCTTGTCTTGCCTAATTTGGACCTACCTTGTCTAGGGATTTAACCTAGACAAGACTCCTTTATATCTTATTATTTAAAATAATTTTTGGGCTGATTTTTCATGGATTCCAGACATTTGAGAGATCTTTTGGGTGTGAGAAAACCAGAGAAATATTCATCTTGGGTGTGGGAGTTCTAAAGACACTAATCTAGGTGTCTAGGTGAGAGAACAAAGAAGAAGAAGTGGGTCTTCTTCTAAGGCTATTTTCTTCTTCCCTTTCCTCCAATTTTGAGATTTGTTTGAGAGTTGTCTCAAATTTAGAATCTCTTCTATTGTTTCTAATTTTTTGGAGTGTCTAAGTTTTGAAGAAGGAAGCACCGGATCGATCGTCGAAGAAGAATCGGTACAGTACTAGAATACTATGCTGATTTCCTGCATTGGACTTCTAATTGAGGTTCGTGGGCTCGTGTGGACATCTCTTAAAGATTAGACTTGTGTGTGGCTTGAAGCTTCATCCTTCAGCCTAGATCAGCAAGTTAGAATGTCTAACTTAGATAGATAATATGGATCTGATCTATTATTACATACCTACATTAGATGTAGTGTAGATGCATGTTGATATGATCAATATATTTTTTTTCTAATATTTTTAATTTTTGATTTGATCTCATGCTATAATCATATAATAGAATCTTAGATCTAGGGATTTTTTAATTTTTTATGAATAAACTTTTATTTATTTTAGTCTTTTGCAACGTGATCTTGAAAAAGTTTTAAGATCTAATCCTAAAATCCTAGATCTTGTTCCTTCAATTGGTATCTATTGGGGGTAAAATGGCTCTTGCCGAAGTTCTTGCTCGAAGTCCTTGGTTGCCGACCTTCTTCCTATTGGACTCATCGATCCCCTCAGTGATGAGTTCATGCTGTGGAACCTTTCGAAAGTGCATAGAAGTTTGGTGATGCAATCTTGAATAAGTGAAGGAGAATTAGTGTTACGGTGACTTTGTCCTCTGATTAAAAATGAATGGTAGGTTTTGAAGTCCATCCATGCCCCTTTCGGAGGACCTCCTCCAGTCGAACTCCTCCCAGATGATCTTCCTTCAATCAAATTTCTTTCAGGCGATCTTCCTCCAGTCGAACTTCCTCCAACCGACCTCCTCCAATCGAACCTCTTCCGATCGATCTCCCCTTAGTCGCCCGGAAGGACCTCCTTGTCCATATGAATTCAGCCACCAACTCAAGATGAACCAACCTACATGCAGATGATCCTAAAAGAGCCCAAACTCCTCCGGAGCTATTGTGACTTGGAGCTCTTTGCAGTTAGTGCCTATCCCATCCGAACTTCAACTATTAGTTCCTAAAGTACCGGCATGTCATGACAACAAACACCACTCTCGACTAACAAGTCACGATAATGAACAGTACCCTCCATAACAAACTACATGTGGCTTGAGTGGCTCACTACCAGATAGTTACGACCATCACTATCAATTTATTATATGCTCCATCTATAAAAGAAACCCTCTAGATACGTTTTCTCTAAGCTCTCTTCTTCTTTCCATTACTCTGCTTCTTCATTTCCTGAGCACTTCATTTCAGTTAGCCAAAAAATTGACTTGAGCATCGGAGGATCCTATTGGAGCCACCCACCTTCAGTTTGGACTTTATTTTGTAGGTCCCATCGGCAGCCTCGCCTTCTCCACTACAGCCATCTTTAACATTCTCATAGATTTTTGTGTTAGATATATGTGTCCTAGAAGCCAGAATTGACTAACACTTGTAATACACTTCTAGGGGCAAAATTATAATTTTGACTATAAATAATAAAATGGGTTATTTTCTATCACATATGTGTATTTAGTATCTGTGATACATCCCTTGAGTTAATGGTAATGATAATTCTTATTTTCAAGAGTTGAAAATTTAAGATAAGAATTTTCATTGTTAACTCATAAAATGCTCTTGACCGTAGGATCATCATGAGGATGGTGATTGATCCGGAAGGTTAGTGTACAATCACTTCTTTATAGTAAATGAATCTTGAGTCTACGGTGTAGAGACATCAGAGCGAGAGTATAGATACTCATTAGAGAACGAGAGCACTGAGCATGACCACCTCGAATAGTCATAAGGAAGTCTACCTTCTCATCGATGACTGACTCGAAGCTGCAGTGGTATGTCTGGTTTTTTGACCTGAGGTGCATCGGTAGTTCACCTTGAGGGTGTTATAGTTTGACAACACCATGACTCGATCTCCTAGCCATTCAAAATCTTGAGGTGTATGTTGGCTATAGCATGTTCATTGTAGGAATTAGATTGCATCAAGATGAAATCTATCTACCACGGTGGATGAGGAGCAGTCCTATGATGATCATGAGAAATAAGTCCATAAGACCATGGCCATGGCAGAGAGTGAAATAATAGAAAAGGTTTCTATTAAGATTTTCACATCGGACTTGAATCGAATGACTAAATCATATGATAGAAATTAGGGTTTGATAAGTTTACCTTAATCCTAATCTGATCAGGGCTCAAGATAGAAGAACTTAATCATACAAGTAGCTGCACCAAGAGGTTCATTTTCAGTTTTGATGGGTTGCCACCATATACTACTAGGTGTCACTGATGGATTTTGGGAGCAATTAGAATGACTTAGATGATCGATCATTCTAGTTGTCTGAATCAGAAGAGTTCTGATCCATCGAAATGAGTTTCGATGATGTTGATGATGGAGATCACTACATATCCTATTACCATACAGAACTAAACCTAATTGGGTCACACAAATAAGGGTTTGGATCTAGATATCATCAATTGGACTAACCCAGTTCAATTATTTTGAATTAGATTCAATTAGGTTCGAGAAAATCGTTCTAGCACATGATTGAGCCTAACATTCTCCTTTTTCTATCACCAAAAGTTGTCTCGACTGAGCCAAATGTATTTATGCTCGCTCAAGTACCTTTACCTGATCTGACTGGAGCTTGTCTAGGTTAGAAAAGGGTTGTCTTAATTTATGAGATAAATTTGAGACAACACCTATCATTTTCCATCACCTGCTAGTTCTTATCTTTTGACTTTGGTCAAATGTTGACCTTTGACCCTTGGACATCTGCCCATGTATCATGCACTTATTAGTGAGTAGATAGGGGCTTGTCCCCTCCCTAAAAATTAGAAAGGAAGGGTCGCATGCCTAGGATGGCATGCGCCCATGGATAGGGATGCCTGGAGTCCCGTATGGATGGGACTCTAGGTTGCTTCTTGGATTCAAACTAGGTGACCCTCATCTATAGACTTTAACCAGTCTTAGGTGCCACCTTAGGATGAATTTGTGGGTCTCTCATTTGATTGGATCAATTGATATTATCCCACCAATCAGATTTAGATCTGATTGAATGAAGCAACGTGTTTGGCTGCGGTGATGTGGCATTGCATGGCGTAGCAGGGTCAATATAAAAACCTATCTGCACCCACTTTTTATAGACTTCTCTCCTAGCCACACCCCAAGGCTGCCCCTCTCCCTCCTCCATGCCACCTTTCTGATCCTCTCTCTCCTCTCCACACCCAAGAAAGTTGGGCCTTCAGATTAGTGCGATTCAGGCAAGAAAAGGCTGACGAGAAAGGAAAAAGGCAGCACTGCTGCAGAGACGACAACAAATCTTCGAAAGGAGTTTCGAAGATTCTCCAAATCAGATCTAGATCTGATTTTTGGAGAAAAAAAAAGAAGAAGAAGTTCTCCAAATCCAGCCTGAGTGGATACTGGTAGAGGCTTGGCACTTGCATGGCTAGATCCAGAACCTTAGGGCTTCAGCACGATCATCAACGGGTAATCAGATTACCTAGAATCAAGATAAAATTAATTTAGATTAGATTTAATTTAATTTTTTTGATTATCAAATCATAAAATCAAATTTAAAAAATTATAGATCTGATTAGGATCTAAGAGGAAAATTTTGAAATATGCCTCTCGATCCAATCAGATCTGAACGAACCTGACCCTGGAAAATCAGGATTTTCCTTCAACTGGTATCAGAGCCAGGTTCTTTTAAAATTTATTTAGATCTGATTTAATCTAATAAATTAGTAATTTTAGATATCATATGAGATATGATTAGATATAAAATTAAAAAAATAAAAAAATAAAAAATTAAAATTAATTAATCTAGATCTAAAATGTATGAGATACATAACTAGACTAGGAATAGAATTATTCTATATGTAGTCTAGTATAATCATATTTTTTATTTGATTAAATATAATTTTTAGATCTATTTATTTTTTATTTTTTGATCTTATAAATATTATAATCAGATCTAAAAATAGAAATTAAATTTAATTTAATTTATTCATATGAGATATGATAGTTGCATGTTTAGAATAGTTGTTGAATAGTTCTACAAATAGGTCTAGATTAAATTTTATTTGATGAGATAAAATTTAAATTTAATTTTTTAGATGAGAAAAACATGCATGCATGATATATGTGATATATACAAAACATGTCTTAATTAGATTAATTTTCTTATATGAGATATATGCTTAGATCTAATTAGTTTTTGTAGATTAGTTGTATTTCTGATTAAGGCGTTCCCCTTGGCCGTCCGGTCATAAGAACAAAGTAGGGCTTAAAGACCATCTCCTTCCATTCGATGGGGTGTTCTTATGATGTGTAGGGGTGCTGCGCATTCATCCTTAATCAAAAATTGAAAACTTACTTTCTGCAAAATCCTAGATCCTGAAACCCTAGGATCTTATTTGCATGTTTTGTTTATGAACCCTAAACTTAATTATGAATTAAGATTACAAAATATATTAGATCTAAAATTGAGAATTTTCTGATTTAAGACATGTTCATAAAATTGGGTTCGGGCTTGGGTAGCTCAATTAGGTCTAGCAGTTGATCATATCGAATCAAGAGTTGGTTTGATGGGATAAACAATGCTTAAATTGACCAGCCTAATAGGATTAAGTCTGGGTCAAGATTGAGTCACGTGAGTGATCGATCAAGCTAAGACCTAATTAGGATTAGTGGTTAGAGTCTGGATTATAGGCTAACCCAATTGGTTCTGGCTCAATAATTTGGTGTCTAAGGTATGTTTGGCAGATACGATCGACTGGTTTTTAATTGAGAGCTACTCGACTCGAATGCATTCTTGTCGAGTTAATGGCATATCCCTTCCATCGGTCTCACTTACCTAGCCATGTTTGTTGACTCAGTTCGGATCTGAGGTGGTCAATAATCCGAGCTAACCCATGCCACTAGGTTAGTCATAATAGTTAT
The DNA here is from genome assembly GCA_006176705.1 of Cocos nucifera. NCBI lineage: Eukaryota > Viridiplantae > Streptophyta > Magnoliopsida > Arecales > Arecaceae > Cocos > Cocos nucifera. The sequence goes on along the minus strand of QRFJ01002575.1, from coordinate 68,066 downwards.
GACTATGTCAAGTCTAGTTTAATGAGACCTAAATCAAATCTTCCTAAGAAAAGATTAAGTCTATGGTCTTCCACCATTGTAGATGTGCGGGCCCATCCCAGGATTGATTGTTCTCGGTTGGTTACAGTGGCTCAGTTGCACTGAAAAGATGCAACCATATCTATTAGGCATTGGATGCTACATGCTGGAGGATGGATTGGCCCAATATTTTGGATATGGTGAGAGACTCAATTAGCATTCCAATCTGTGCAAATGGTGGGTCCGACTTAACTAAGGAGTGGATCAATATTCTAGACTTGGTGAGATTCATGAATTAGAGATCAAGTTTAGGTGCATCATGATTAGAGAATCATTGAACAAGAGTTGTTCACTCATTGGCTAACCCATCACCAATAATTGTTAGGTGAGGTGATGAGTAAGTCAGTGGGACTGCACCACCCACTAGAAATCAGAGCCATAGAGATTTTCGCATCTCTATAGAGGGAGTGTAGGGATTCGAGAAAATAGTGGAAGCTAATTTATTTAAAAATAAAATCTCTAAATAATTTGGTTAAGTCTTAATTACAATATCTAACTAGAAACTTTGACTCTCTATAGAAAAATGTCTGCATCTAATCCACTAGCACGAATTCTGGAAACCCATAGACTGATCGGACCAAACTACAAGGATTTGCTTCGAAACTTCAAAATCATTTTGGGTTCTGAGAAGTTAACTAATGTATTAGACTGGAACCCTCCCACCTTACCAGCTCATCCATCCGCTGAGCAGAGAATATCTTTGGATAAGTAGATAGATGAAGATAATAAGGCTAGATACTACATGTTGGGCTTGATGTTCGATGAACTTCAGCGCCAACATGAAGATATCAGGACTGCTCGCCAAATATTGGCTCACCTACAAGAGTTATTTGGTGAACAAAGTCGCACAGCTAAGTATCAAGTCACTAAACGACTGTTCAAGGCTAAGATGCGTGATGGGCAATCAATCCAAGATCATTGTCTAATAATGATCAAGGACCTGGAAGAGCTTGAGAAGCTCGAAGTGAGGTTAGACTTGGATCTACAGAATGATATAATTCTGCAATCCTTGACTGATGCATATGGATAGTTCATCATGAACTACCATATGTATAAACTTCAAAATTTCTTGGCTGAACTTATGAACATGCTGGTTACCACTGAGCTTTTCATGAAAGGTTCTAAAGGCTCAGTACTTGCTATGGAACGGACTTCTTTCAAGAGAAAGTCTTTTGGAAAGAAGAAGAAGTCTGTGAAAAAGCATTAGGTGGAAGGAGGAAAGAAGAAAAAGATAGAACTGAAGAAGAAGGCCGCTGACAAAGAAAAGTATTTCCATTGCAACAATGATGGCCACTAAAAGTGGAACTGCCCTACTTACCTGGCCACCCTAGAGAAGATGGAGGCAGATCCTTCTGGAGGTATGCTCATTATTGAGTCTAACCTTATGATTTCTTCTGCATCCAGTTGGATGCTTGACTCTGGTTCTAGTGCTCACTTGTGCACTTCTATGCAGGATCTCGAGGATAGCAGGAGACTGAGGGATGGTGAGATGATCTTGCGCATCAGAAATGGAGCAAGAGTTGCTACCGTGGCCATGGAAACATACCCTCTTCAACTACCATCTGATTTAGACTTAGTATTAAAAGACTGTTATTATGTGCCTACAGCAAGCAGGAATTTGATTTCTGTTTCTTGCCTTGCATTAGAAGGCTATGTAATTAGTTTTCTTAAGGACCATTATAACATTCTTTATGAAAGAAATAAAATTGCAAGTGATTTTTTTATTAACGGTCTTTATCAGTTACATGTTGATGTATCTATTTTTAACTTCGAGCAAAATATGAATGCCATAAAATCAAAACGTCTTAGGGATAGTCCTAATGATAGGTATTTATGGAACCTAAGATTAGGTCATATAGCAGAAGATAGGGCAACAAATTGGAGAAAATTGGGCTATTGAGTCCATTGACTTTCGAGTCATATCCAATTTGTAAATCCTATCTTCATGGCAAAATGACTAAGCTCCCTTTCGTAGGACATGGGGAAAGGGCCACGGATCTTCTTGCCCTAGTACACACTGATGTGTGTGGCCCATTTGATGTGTCAGCTAGAGGCAATTTAGTCTATTTCATAACCTTTACCGATGATTTATCAAGATATGGATATGTGTATCTTATGAGATACAAGTCTGAAGCATTTAAAAAGTTCAAAGAATTTAGATATGAAGTAGAAAAGAAAACTGAAAAATCCATTAAGGTTCTTCGATCAGATCGAAGGAGGTGAATACCTTAGTCGGGAATTCCTAGACTATCTCAAGAAAATGGCATAGTCTCTCAATGGACTCCACCAGGAACACCTCAACTCAATGGGGTTTCAGAACGGAGAAATCCAGATCCTATTAGGATATGGTTCCGATCCATGATGAGCTTCACAGACCTCCCTTGATTTTCTTTTGGGGATACTGTTTGTTAACTGCAATATACTTACTGAATAGGGTTCTTTCTAAAACCATTCCTACCACACCGTATGAGATATGGCATGGTAAGAAATCAAGTCTGAGTCATCTCAGAATTTGGGGTTGTCCGGCTCATGTCAAAAGACAACAAGCGGACAAGTTAGAGTTTAGGTCCTTTAGAGCTCGATTCATAGGATATCCTAAAGAGTCATTAGGATATTATTTCTACATTCCAGAAGATCACAATGTGATTGTGAGTCGACATGCCATCTTTCTTGAAAAATAGTTTATTCAAGATAGCGGCATTGGAAAGCAGATCAAGCTCGATGAGAAAGTCTCACAAGAGCAACGAGCTAAGGACCAAATGGAACCAAATCAGGTTGAGCCAATCCATAACACTACCTCCTCCACCTCGTAGATCGGAAAGAGTTTTCCATCCTCCCTGAGAGGTACTTAGGTACTATTTCAGAGGAAGTAGAGAAAATGTTCCTCATAGGTAATGGGGTTCATGGTGATGATCCCAAAACCTATAACGAGACGATATCAGATATCGACTTTGAGAAATGGTTAGAGGCAATGAAGTCAGAAATTGACTCGATGCACTCAAACCAAGTCTGGACCTTGGTAGATCCACCAGAAGGTATAGTACCTATTGGGTGTAAATGGATCTTCAAGAGGGAAAGATTGGTGCAGATGGAAATGTGGAGACATTCAAGGCTAGATTAGTGGCAAAAGGTTATAGTCAACACGAAGGCATTGACTATCAGGATACCTTTTCGCTAGTAGCTATGCTAAAATCCATCCGCACATTGCTTGCTGTTGCAGCCTATTTTGATTATGAAATATGGCAAATGGAATGTGAAAAATAGGCATTCTTAAATGGATATCTTGAGGAAGATATCTATATGGAACAGCCGCTAGGTTTCACATCCAGTGATACTGATCATAAGGTTTGCAAGCTGCAAAGGTCCATATATGGACTTAAGCAAGCATCTCGGAGCTGGAACACTCGTTTCAATGATGTGATCAAAATATTTGGTTTCATCAAAAATGAAGGAGGAACCATGTGTCTTCAAAAAGGTCAGTGGGAGCGCTGTTGTCTTCCTCGTATTGTACGTGGATGACATCCTCCTTATTGGGAATGATATTTTCCCATGTTGACCATAGTTAAAATGTGGTTATCTAAAGAATTCTCCATGAAAGACCTAGGAGAAGCATCCTTTATTCTAGGAATTAAGGTCTATAGAGGATAGACCGAATAGGATGCTAGGACTTTCACAGAAGATGTACATAGAGGAAGTACTAAAGAGGTTTAGTATGGAAAACTCTAAGAGGGGATTTAATACCCTTCAGACATGGTATTCATCTTTCCAAGAAGATGTGCCCTAGCACACCTGAGGAAATAGAACGCATGAGCAAGATCCCTTATGCTTCTGCAATAGGGAGCCTCATGTATGCCATGCTTATGTACACGACCTGATATAGCCCATGCTGTGAGTGTCACAAGCAGATATCAGTCAAATCCAGGTGAAGAACACTGGACTTTTATGAAATGTATCCTTAAGTACTTGAGAAGAACTAAGGATATGATGTTGGTCTTTGGTAATGGAGAACTCCAAGTTCAAGGGATACACAGACTCGGACTTTCATGTCCGATATAGATGATCGAAAGTCGACATCTGAAAGTCTGTTTGTGTGCAATGGTGGAGCTGTCAGTTGGAAGAGTTTCAAGCAAACAGTGATAGCAGATTCCACCATGGAAGCAGAATATAGCGCTGCATCAGAAGCTGCAAAGGAAGCATTCTGGTACAAGAAGTTTGCTGCAGAAATCGGAGTAATGCCATCAGATGCCATTCCTCTATACTGCGACAACAATGGCGCCATAGCCCTTGCTAAGGAGCCGAGGTCTCACCAAAAATCCAAGCACATTGAGCGGCGATACCACCTCATCCGTGATTACCTCGAGAAGGGTTACGTCGAGGTCAAGAGAGTCGAACTCCACAGATAATGTGGCAGACCCACTTACAAAGCCATTGGGCCAGCAGAAGATCGAAGCCCACCTTGAGAAGATGGGACTTAGATTTGTAGCCAATTGGCTTTAGGACAAGTGGGAGTTTGTTGTTAGATATATGTGCCCTAGAAGCCAGAATTGGCTGACACTTGTAATACACTTCTAGGGGCAAAATTATAATTTTGACTATAAATCAATAAAATGGGTTATTTTCTATCACATATGTGTATTTAGTGTCTGTGATACATCCTTTGAGTTAATGGTAATGATAATTCATATTTTCAAGAGTTGAAAATTTAAGACATGAATAATCATTATTAACTCATAAAATGCTCCTGACCATAGGATCATCACGAGGATGGTGATTGATCCGGAAGGTTGGTGTACAATCGCTTCTCTTTAGTAGATGAGTCTTGAGTCTACGGTGTGGAGACACCGGAGCGAGAGTACAGGTACTCGTTAGAGAACGAGGGCACTGAGCGTGACCACCTCGAGTAGTCATTAGGAAGTCTACCTTCTCGTCAATGACTGACTCGATGCTGCAGTAGTGTGTCTGGTTCTTTGACCTGAGGTGCATCGGCAGTTCACCTTGAGGGTGTTATAGTTTGACTACACCATTACTCGGTCTCCTAGCCATATGGAACCCTGAGGTGTATGTTGGCTATAGCATGTTCATTGTAGGAACTGGATTGCATCAAGATGGAATCTATCTACCTCGGTGGTAGAGGAGCAGCCCTATGATGATCATGAGAATCAAGTCCAGAAAGCCCATGGCCATGGCAGAGAGTGAAATAATAGAAAGAGTTTCTATTTAGATTTTCACATTGGACTTGAATCGAATGATTACATCATATGACAGAGACTAGGGTTTGACGAGTTCACCTTAACCCTAATCTGATCGGGGCTCAAGATAGAAGAACTTAATCACACAGGTAGCTGCACCAAGAGGTTCGCATTCAGCTCTGATGGGTTGCCACCATATACTGCTAGGTGTCACTGGTGGATTTTGGGAGCAATTAGAATGATTTAGATGATCGATCATTCTAGCTGTTCGAATCAGAAGAGTTCTGATCCATCGAAAGGAGTTTCGATGATGTCGATGATAGAGATCATGACATATCCCATTACCATACAGAACTGAACCTAACTGGGTCACAGAAACAAGGGTTTGAATCTGGTGATCATCAATTGAACTGATCTAGTTCAATTGATCTGAATGAGATTCAATTAGGTTCAAGGAAATCGTGCTAGCACTCGATTGAACCTAACGTTCTTCTTTTACTATCATAAATAAGTTGTCCTGACTGAGCCAAAGGAGTTTGTGCTCAATCAGAGGCCTTCATATGGTCTGACTGGAGGTTGTCCAAGTCAGAAAAGGTTGTCTTATTTTGTAAGACATTACCTGCCATTTTTGGTCACCTGCCATTTCTTGTTCTTTGACTTTGGTCAAAAGTCTACCTTTGACTGGTCAAATGTTGACCATTGACACTTTGACTTTTGACCACATGTCATGCACCTATTGGAGAGCTGGTGGGGGCCTGTCCCCCTAGAACCTGGCTAAGCCGCATGGAAGGCCCTAGGCGTGCGCCCAAGTGGATAAGGCGCCTAGGAGTCCCATTGGACGGAAGGGACTCCAGGTTCCTTTTTGGATTCAAACTTAGAGTTGACCCTCACCTAAGACTTTGACTGGTCTTAGGTGCCACCTTAAGGATGGAATCTATGGGTCTCTCATCTGATTAGATCAGGTGATGTCATCCCACCAATCAGATTTAGATCTGATTTCACATGAAGGGTTGTGATTGGTTGGGATGAAGAGGACTGCATTGGCATCAGCAAGAGGTCTATAAATAAGACCTGTCTGCGCCCAACTTTTTATAGACTTCTCTCCTAGCCCACACCCCAAGGCTGCCCCTCTCCCTCCTCCATGCCACCTTTCTAATCCTCTCTCTCCTCTCCATGCCCAAGAAAGTTGGGCCTTCAGATTAGTGCGATTCAGGCAAGAAAAGGCTGATGAGAAAGGAAGAATGCAGCACTGCTGCGGAGACGACAGCAGATCTTCGAAAGGAGTTTTGAAGATCCTCCAAATCAGATCCAGATCTAATTTTTGAAGAAAAGAAAGAAAAGGAGAAGATCTCTAGATCTAACCCGAGTGGATACCGGTAGAGGCCAGGCACTTATGTGGCTAGATCCAAAACCTTAGGACTTCAGCACGATCATCAATGGGTAATCAGATTACCCAGAATCAAGGTAAAACTAATTTAGATTAGATTTAATTTAATTTTCTTAATTATCAAATCATAAAATCAAATCTGAAAAATGATAGATCTGATTAGGATCTAAGAAAAAAATTTTGAAATATGCCTCTCGATCTAATCAGATTTGAATGAACCTGACCCCAAAAATTAGAATTTTTCTTCATTTCGTACCAACAGGATTGGCACTAGAGAAATGGACTCTGAACCCTTGTTCTTAAAGAAGTGCCTAGTCTATCTCATCTGCCTTCCTTTCTCTCTTAGTTCCTCAAATCTGCTTTTATTTGATCTCTTCTTGCTGTAGAGAATGCCTCCAAGAAAGATAACCATTCGACAGTCTACTACCTCCAATGTCAGATCCATGCCAGATCCATCCATTTCGACTCCATCATCCAGTCTCTAACCTTCTCCATCGATGGCCATGGTTGATCTGGAGTAGTTTAACCTATTGATGCAGTAGGTTTGGGACCTCGTCGAGATGGTGCAGGCCATACAGTAGCCCCGATGGTGAGTCGACCAGAAAATCCCCAGTCGAAGCTTTAGGGACCGACGCCAGGAAGGGCAACCTAGGTCAGCAGACCCATCATCTTTGGAAAGGGAAAGTAGAGAGCAGGAAGCTCCTATTTCGATCATGATTCTTCTCTAGAGGAGACTTTCTCCATCTACAGTTGGTGGCCGTCTGAGATCCATGGTTAAGATAATGATCTCGATCAAAAACTCCAAGACATGAACCGATGGATGGAGAAGCTCCGCCATGCCACCCCAGCTCACCATGACGACATCTACACCGATCCTCCTTTTCTTATCAAAATCATGTAAGAGCCTGTCCCATCGAACTTCAAGCTCTCCTAGTTCAAGACCTATGATGAAACTTCTTATCCGATCGATCACCTAAAGGCCTTCTAAACGATGATGCTGCTTCATGGCATGCCAGATGCCATCTTGTGCTGAGCTTTCTCATCTACCTTGAAGAAAGTAACAAGAAACTGGTACTCAAGCCTTAAGCCAGATACGATCTTCTCTTTTGATCAAATAAGCCTTCAATTTATGACTCATTTTATAAGTAGTCGACGTCCGAGATGAGGTTCAGATTCCCTCATCAACATAAAGTAGAAGAAGGGGGAGTCAATCTGAGCTTACGTCAGCCATTTTAATTCTACTACATTAAAGGTCCGGAACCTAGACCAATCTATAGCTATGGCCATACTGAAGGACAGTCTTTAGAAAAATGATCTTCTATCTTTCTTGGAAAGAAAGTATCCTAAAAATTTTGCTGATATACTGGCCCGGGCTGAAGGTTATGCCCGAACGAAAGAAGCCTTCAAATTGAAGGATGACGAAGCTGCAAGAGAGCAGCAAGCGGGTGAACCCAGTTGACCCACACCTAAAAGAAAGCCGAGTGAAGCTCAGCCATGCTCCCAAACTTTTCCTCTTGAGTGCAGACGAGCCTGAACTCCTCCTTGAGCTCATCAACAAGGAAGCCAGGATTGGAGGACTCGACAGAACTCCCCTTTGAGAAGATTCAACAACTATGCTCCTTTGAATGCCTCGAAGATGTAGGTGCTAATGGAAAAAAGAGAGAAGCTAGCGAAGCCCAGGAAGATGCAGACTCACCCGATCAAGCGTAACCTCAATAAGTATTGCCTTTACCATCATGACCATGATCATGATACTGAAGAATGCATCCAACTTCAGGACGAGATCGAGGCGCTGATCAGAAGAGGTCGGCTAGATCGATTAATCAGGCGCCAGCTAGAAAGAAGAGAAGATCGTTCGAGAGTCCTGACATTACCTAAACCACCTCGACAGGATGAGCCCCGAGGAGATCGATCCCCTCTTGGAGTCATCAACACTATCATCGAGGGATGCCAGTGAGGGGAGGCCAGTGGATCAGTAGAGCTAGAGAAGAGGCAGCGGACTGAAGAGCCCATCACCTTCATTGAAAAAAATGCCCAGGGAGTTCATCTTCTGAATAATGATGTGATTGTAGTTACTTTAAATATTACTGATTATGATATATGCCATATTTTAATTGATAATGGAAGCTTTGCTGATGTCTTATTTTATGATACTTTTTTCAAAAAATCCATATCTGATGATAGGATGGGTCCAATAAATTTCTTGTTGGTAGGATTCATAGGTGACGTGGTGCTAGTATAAGGGATAATAACATTGCCTACGGTGGCTAGTCGATATTCGAAGCAACCTACGACATAAGTTGATTTTTTGGTAGTTAAAGCCCCTTCAGCCTACAATGCGATTCTTGGCCGATCTAGTTTGAATGCACTTCGGGCTGTAGTCTCTACTTACTATCTGAAGATAAAGTTTTCAACCAGGCATGAAGTTAGGGAGGTTAGAGGAGATCAGGTACTAGCTCGGCACTACTACAGTATTGCTTTACAGGAAGGAAGACAAGCAGACCTTTGTTCGATGGACGGACTTGATGCTCATGATAATCTATCTGAAGAAAGAGGAGAATCCATTGATGGCCTTAAGGGGATCCCCTTGAATGATGGGAATAAAGAACATACAGTGAAGATTGGCTCGAGCCTAAAAGAAAAAGTTAGAAAGCAGCTCATCATCTTCTTACAAAGAAATTCTGATATCTTTGCTTGGGCACCCATAGATATGCCTAGAATCAATGCAGAAGTCATGAAACACCATCTGGATGTAGATCTTAAGTGATGACTAGTGAAGCAGAAGAAACACGATTTTGCACCAAAAAGGCAGAAGGCGATAATGGATGAAGTCGATAAACTCTTGAAGGAAAATCTCATTTTCCATCATAAGATCGTGCAGATCTAATCAGATCTAGAGTAGATTTTTCTAAAAAATTTCTAAATAATCTAATTAGATCTAAGAGTTCTTAGATCTGATCATAATGATCTAATATTAAAAACTAAAAAAAATTAAATTAGATTTAATTTCTTTTCATGTTTAGGTAATCTGATTATCCTATGATGATCCTGATCTTCCTTGAGGTTTTGGAAGGAGCCACACACGCGCCTGGCCTCTACTAATATCTACTCGAGCAAAATTTGTATGTCTTCTCCTCATTAATCTTTTCTTCAAAGATCAGATCTAAATCTGATATGAAGAACCTTCAAAATAATTTGAGAAGGCTGCTTTTCCATCTCACGAACACCATCGTGTAGATGTTAAACTCTTCATAATTTGATTAGATCTTCTTCTCTAATTTATGCCCAACCTTTGGCACATAGAAGAAGGGGATAGAGAGGATCAGAGGGGGCATGGAAGATGGAAGGGGTGGCAGCCTTTTGGGTGAAAAATAAAACTTACGTAGAAGTGCCTTGGTGTGAGAAGGATTTATATCAAATACCAACACCAAAAGGAGTCCCATTTGACCAAAATAACTATTTTATTTTTATTGTTGGGACTTTAGGTCTCATTTTTCATGTAGAGTACCAGATCTTATCTAGTTTTCATGCCAAAAATCCTTCAAAAATGTGTCGACATGAGTAGATAAGGAAGAGTCCACTCTGCCTAGGACTCTTCCCTCAAGAGTTTGATCCAAATCAAACTCTATCATAACTCAGTCTAGGCACATCCAAAAATCACAAAATTTGGTACACCCAATATATACCTCATTCCCTATCACATGTCCAAATATAAAATTAAAATGATTTATATAGAATTTTTTAGAAGGTTCTGGTGATCCTTAATTCTCTCAAATAGGTCAATTTTTGACCCTAGTCTATTTGCACTATGAATGGATTTAATTTCTACAATTAATCTGACCTAGATAGGTTTCAGTCAGATAAAAATAAACTCATTCAAGATATAAAAATAAGTTAAATCAAATTTGACTCAGCTGCAATAAATCAGAAAGATTATAGAAGGAAAAAATTAGGCTCAATCATGTGCTAGCATAATTACCTTGAACCTGATTGGATCTAATCCAAATCAATCAAACTGGATTAGCTCAATTGATGACATCCAGATCCAAATTCTTATTTGTGTAACTTAGTTAAGTTCAGTTCTATATGATAATAAGATATGTTGTGATCTCTATCATCGACATCATCAAAATATCTTTCGATGGATGAGAACTCTTCTGATTCATACAATTAGAATGATCGATCATCAAAATCATTCTAATTGCTCCCAAAATCCACTAGTGACATCTAGAAGTATATGGTGGTAGCCCATCAGAATTGAAAGCAAACCTCTCAATATAATTACCTATGTGATTGGGTTCTTCTATCTTGAGCTCCGATAGGATTAGGGTTAAGGTGAACTCATCAAACCCAACATCGAATATGAATTAATCACTCGATTCAAGTCCAATGTGAAACCTTAATAGCAACTCTTTCTATCATCTTCACTCTGCCATGGCCATGGGCTTAAGGACTCAATCTCGTAATTATCATAGGGGTACTCTTTATTTACAGAGGTAGATAGATCTCCTATTGGTGCAATCCAATTCCTACAATGAACATGCTATAGCCAACATATGTCTTAGATTTTTGAATGGCTAGGAGATCAAATTATGGTGTAGTCAAACTATGACTCCCTCAAGATAAATTATCGATGCATCTCAGATCAAAGACCCAGACACACCACTATAACATCAAGCCAGTCATCGATGAGAAGGCAGACTTTCTTATGACTGCTCAAGGTGGTCACGCTCAGTGCCTTCATTCTCTAATGAGTACCTGTACTCTCGCTCTGGTGTTTCCACATCATAGACTCAAGACACATCTATCCTAAGAAATTGATCGTACACTAACCTTCTGGATCGATCAGTATCTTTATGATGATCCTACGATTGGGAGCAGTTTATGAGTTAGTTATGAAAATTCATATCTTAAATTTTTAACTCTTGAAAATATGAATTATCAATACTATTAACTCAAAGGATGTATCACAGACACTCTAAATATACACTATGATAAAAAATAATTTTTTTATTAATTTTTAGTTAAAATAATAAAATTATTCTTAGAAGTGTATTATAAGTATCAGCCAATCTAGCTTCTAAGGCACATATCTAACAAACTCCCACTTGATTTAAAGCTAATTAGCTATAAATCTAAGTCTCATCTTCTCAAGATGGGCTTCGATCTTCTGCTAGCTTAATGGCTTTATCAGTGGGTCAGCCGCACTGTCTCCAGTGTCGACTCTCTTGACCTTGACGTATTCCTACTTGAGGTAATCGTGGATGAGGTGGTATCACCGCTCGATGTGCTTGAATTTTTGATGAGATCTCAGCTCCTTAGCTAGCGCTATGGTGCCATTATTATCGCAGTACAGAGGGACGACAACTGATGGCACCACTCTAAGCTCTACGATTATTTTTTTATACCAAAATGCCTCCTTTGCAGCCTCCGATGCACCGATGTACTCTTCTTTCATAGTGGAATCTGCTATCACCGTCTACTTGAAACTCTTCCAACTGATAGTTCCACCATTATAAATAAATAGACTTCCAGAAGTCGACTTTTGGTCATGTATATTGGACATAAAATCCGAGTCTGTGTACTCCTAGACCTGGAGTTCTCTATTACCAAAAACTAGAAACATATTCTTAGTCCTTCTTAAGTACTGAAGGATACATTTTATAGAAGTCCAATGCTCTTTGCTTGGATTCGACTGATGCCTGCTCGTGACACTCAAAGCATGGGCAATATCAGGTCGTGTATATAGTATGGCATACATAAGGCTCCCTATTGCCGAAGCATAAGGGATCTTGCTAATGCATTCAATCTCCTCAAGTGTGCTAGGACACATCTTCTTAGAGAGATGAATACCATGTCTGAAGGGCACTAATCCCCTCTTAGAGTTTTCCATGCTAAACCTTTTTAGCACCTCTTCTATGTACATCTTCTGTAAGAGACCTAGCATCCTATTTGGTGTATCCCTATAGACCTTAATTCCTAGAATAAAGGATGCCTCTCCTAGATCATTCACAGAAAACTTCTTAGACAACCACATTTTGACTGTAATCAACATGAAAATATCATTTTCAATTAGGAGGATATCATCCACATACAGTACGAGGAAGACAACAATGCTCTCACTAATCTTTTTGAAAATACAAGACTCCTCATTCTTGATAAATTCAAATGATTTGATTACATCATTGAAATGAGCATTCCAGCTCCAAGATGCTTGCTTAAGTCCATATATGGACTTTTGCAGCTTGCATACCTTATGATCATCATTACTGGATGTGAAACCTTATGGCTATTCTATATAGATATCTTTATCAAGATATCCATTTAAGAACATCATTTTCACATCCATCTAGCATATTTCATAATCAAAATAGGCTGCAATAGCAAGCAATGTGCAAATGGATTTGAGCATGGCTACTGGCAAAAATGTATCCTGATAGTCAATGCCTTCATGCTGACTATATCCTTTCGCTATGAGCTTTTCTTTAAATATCTCTATATTCTAATCGGTACCTATCTTTCTCTTGAAGATCCATTTACACCCAATAGATACTATACCATCAGGTGGATCTACCAAAGTCCAGACTTGGTTTGAATGCATTAAGTCAATCTCTGACCTCATTGTCTCTAACCTTTTCTTAGAGTCAATATTTGATATTGCCTCATCATAGGTTTTGGGATCATCACCATGAACCCCATTTTTTGTGAGGAACATTTTCTCTACGTCTTCTAATATAGTATCAATTATCTTTCAGGAGGATGAGAAATTTTACTTGATCTACGAGGTGGAGAAGGTAGTGTCTGGGTTGGATCAATCTGACTGGGTTCCATAGGTTCCTTAGCTCATTTCTCATTGGAGACTTTCTCCTCGAGTCAAATCTATCTTTCGATGCCATCATCTTGAATAAACTATTTTTTAAGAAAGATGGTATGTCGACTCACAATCACATTGTGATCTTCTGAAAGATAGAAATAATATCCTAATGACTCTTTAGAATATCTAATAAACTGAGCTCTAATGGATCTAGACTTTAATTTATCCGTCTGTTGTCTCTTGACATGGGTCAAACATTTTCAAATTTTGAGATGACTCAGACTTGGTTTCTTACCATATCATATCTCATACGGTGTGGTAGGAACGGTCTTAGAGGGAACCCTATTCAGTAAATATATAGTGAGTTGAAGGAAAAATCCTATTTTCCACCACAGGATCGTGCAGATCTAATTAGATCTGAGATGAATTTTTCTAAAAAATTTTAGGTGATCCGATTAGATGTAAGAGTTTTAAGATCTAATAATGGTGATCTAATATTAAAAATTAAAATAAAAATTAAATCAAATTTAATTTCATACCTTGTTTGGGTATTCTGATTATCCTGCGATGATCTTGATGTTTCCTGAGGTTCTGGAAGGAGCCATGCATGCACCTAGCCTCTATCAGTATCCACTCAAAAAGCATCTAGATATCTTCTCCTTGCAAAACTTTCTTCCAAAGATTAGATCTGAATCTAATCTGAAAGTCCTTCAAAATATTTCTGAAGGCAGCGTGTCCGTCTCACAAATACCATCGCATAGATGCTGAACTCTTTACAAATTTGATTGGATCTTCTTCTTAGATTTATGCCTAACTTTCTAGGCATGTAGAAGAGAGAGAGAGAGAGAGGATAGAGAGGGTGTGGGATATCTAGAATAGCAGCCTTTGGGTATAAAAAATATTTCTACGTGAAGAGCCTTGGTGCAAGGGTTCTTATACAAAAGCATAGTGCCAAGTTAGAGTCTATCTTTGACCAAAATCCTTATTTTTTTGACCATTGGGACCCCTGGACCTAATCTTCATAAAAATATCTAGATTCCATCCTGGAAGGTGGTGGCATGAGTAGATAAGGAAGAGTCCACTACACCTAGGACTCTTCCCTTAAGAGTTTGATCCAAATCAAACTCTATCATAACTCAATCTAGATATCTCAAAAAATCACAAAATTTGGTACACCCAATGCATAATTCATGCTCTATCACATATCAAAAAATCAAATTAAAATAATTTCTAAAAAATTTTTTAGAAGCATCTAATCAGGTGACCCTTAATTCTATCAAATAGGTCAACTTTTGACCCTAGTCCAATTTGATGATGAATGGATTTAATTTCTACAAGTAATCTGATCTGGACTTGTTAGAGTCAAATAAAAATAAACTCATTCAAAAACTAAGAATGAGTCAAATCAAATTTGACTTGGTTGTGATGAATCAGAAAGATTTCAGAAGAAAAAAATCAGGCTCAATCGTATGATTGGATCTAATCCAAATCAATCAAACTGGGTTAGCTCAATTGATGACATCCAGATCCAAACCCTTATTTATGTGATTCAGTTAGGTTCAACTTTATATGGTAATGAGATATGTTACAATCTCCATCATCGACATCATCGAAACATCTTTCGATGGACTGAAACTTTTTTGATTCATACAATTAGAATGATTGATTATCAAAATCATTCTGATTGCTACCAAAATCCACCAGTGACACCTAGCAATATATGGTGGCAACCCATCAGAATTAAAAATGAACCTCTAGGTGTAGTTACCTATGTGATTGGGTTCTTCTATCTTGAGCCCCAACAGGATTAGGGTTAAGGTGAACTCGTCAAACCCAATATCCATCATATGAATTAATCATTCAATTCGAGTCTAATATGAAATCCTAATAGAAACTCTTTCTATCATCTTCACTCTACCGTGAACATGGGCTTAAGGACTCAATCTCATGATTATCATAGGGCTACTCCTCATCTATCGAGGTAGATAGATTTTCTTATTGGTGTAATCCAATTCCTATAATGAACATGCTATAGCCAACATACACCTTAGGATTTCGAATGGCTAGGAGATCGAGTTATGATGTAGTCAAACTATAACACTTTCAAGGTAAACTGCTGATGCACCTTAGGTTAAAGAACTATACACACCACTATGGTATCGAGTCAGTCATCGATGAGAAGGTAGACTTCCTTATGACTACTCGAGGTGGTCACGCTCAGTGCTATCATTCTCTAACAAGTACCTATACTCTCACTCCGGTGTCTCCACACTGTTGACTCAAAAAACGTCTATCCTAAGAAAGTGATCGTATACCAACCTTTCAGATCGATCACCATCCTCATGAAGATCCTACAGTCGGGTGCATTTTATGAGTTAATTATGAAAATTTATGTCTTAAATTTTCAACTCTTGAAAATATGAATTATCATTACCATTAACTCAAAGGATGTATCACAGATACTTTTAAATATGCACTATAATAGAAAAATAACTTATTTATTAATTTATAGTTAAAATTATAAAATTATCCTTAGAAATGTATTACAAGCGACAGCCAATTTGGCTTCTAGGACACACATCTAACAAACTGCCACTTGACCTAAAGATAATTGGCTATAAATCTATGTCCTATCTTCTCAAGGTGGGTTTCGATCTTTTGCTGGCTCAATAACTTTGTTAGTGGGTCAGCTGCATTATCTGTAGTGTCAACTCTCTTGATCTTAACATTTCACTTCTCGAGGTAATCATGGATGAGGTGGCATTGCCGCTCGATGTGCTTAGATTTTTGGTGAGATCTTGACTGCTTAGCTAGGGCTATGGTGCTATTACTATCGCAGTATAGAGGGACGACATCTGATGGTATCACTCCAAGCTTTGCAGCAAACTTCTTGTATTAGAATGCCTACTTTGCAGCTTTCGACGTAGCGATGTACTCTGCTTCCATGGTGGAATCAACTATCATCATCTGCTTGAAACTTTTTCAGCTGACAGCACCACCATTATAAATAAACGGACTTTCAGATGTCGACTTTCAATCATCTATATCAGACATATGTTAGATATATGTGCCCTAGAAGCCAGAATTGGCTGACACTTGTAATACACTTCTAAGGGTAAAATTATAATTTTGACTATAAATAATAAAATATATTATTTTCTATCACATATGTGTATTTAGTGTCTGTGATACATCCCTTGAGTTAATGGTAATGATAATTCTTATTTTCAAGAGTTGAAAATTTAAGACAAAAATTTTCGTTATTAACTCATAAAATGCTCCTGACCGTAGGATCATCATAAGGATGGTGATTGATTCGGAAGGTTAGTGTACAATCACTTCTTTATAGTAGATGAGTCTTGAGTCTATGGTGTAGAGACATCAGAGCGAGAGTATAGATACGCGTTAGAGAACGAGGGCACTGAGCATGACCACCTCGAGTAATCATAAGAAAGTCTACCTTCTCATCGATGACTGATTCAAAGTTGTAGTGGTGTGTCTGGTTTTTTGACCTGAGGTGCATCGGCAGTTCTCCTTAAGGGTGTTATAGTTTAACTACACCATGACTCGATCTCCTAGCCATTCGAAATCCTGAGGTGTATGTTGGCTATAGCATGTTTATTATAGGAATTGGATTGCACCAAGATGGAATCTATCTACCTCGGTGCATGAGGAGCAGCCCTATGATAATCATGAGAATCAAGTCCATAAGCCCATGGCCATGGCAAAGAGTGAAATAATAGAAAGAGTTTCTATTAAGATCTTCACATTGGATTTGAATCGAATGATTAAATCATATTATAGAAATTAGGGTTTGATGAGTTCACCTTAACCCTAATCTGATCGGGGCTCAAGATAGAATAACTTAATCACACAAGTAGTTGCATCCAAGAGGTTCATTTTCAGTTTTGATGGGTTGCCACCATATACTGCTAGGTGTCACTGGTGGATTTTGGGAGCAATTAGAATGATTTAGATGATCGATCATTTTAGTTGTCTGAATCAGAAGAGTTCTGATCCATCGAAAGGAGTTTCGATGATGTCGATGATAGGAGATCACTACATATCCCATTACCATAGAAAACTGAACCTAACTAGGTCACACAAATAAGGGTTTGGATCTGGATATCATCAATTGAACTAACCCAGTTCAATTGATTTGAATTAGATTCAATTAGGTTCAAGAAAATCATGCTAGCACATGATTGAACCTAACATTCTCCATTTTCTATCATTAAAAGTTATCTCGACTAAGCCAAATGAGTTTGTGCTCATTCAGGTACCTTTACCTAGTTTGACTGGAGTTTTTCTAGGTCAAAAAAAAATTATCTTAATTTATGAGGTAAATTTAAGACAACACCTACCATTTTCCATCACTTGCTAATTCTTGTCCTTTGACTTTGGTCAAACATTGACCTTTGACCCTTGGACATCTACCCATGTATGATGCACTTATTGGAGAGTAGATAGGAGATTGTCCCCTTACTGGAAATTGAAAAGGAGGGGGTGCATGCCTAGGATGGTGTGTGCCCATGGATAGGGATGCCTGGAGTTCCATACGGATGGGACTCCAGGTTGCTTCTTGGATTCAAACTAGGTGACCCTCACCTATAGACTTTGACCAATCTTAGGTGACACCTTAGGATGAATCTATGGATCTCTCATCTGATTGGATCAGGTGATGTCATCCCACCAATCAGATTTAGATCTGATTAAACGAAGCAACATGATTGGCTGAGTGATGTGGCACTGCATGGCACAGCAGGGTCTATATAAAGACCTATCTGCGCCCAACTTTTAGAGACTCCTCTCCTAGCCAGCCCCAAGGCTGTCCCTCTCCCTTCTCCATGCCACCTTTAGGCCATCTCTCTCCTCTCCATGCCCAAGGATAGTTGGGCTTTAGATTAGTGTGATTCAGGCAAGAAAAGGCTGACGAGAAAGGAAGAAGGCAGCACCGTTGCAGAGATGACTACTGATCTTCGAAAGGAGTTTCGAAGATCCTCCAAATCAGATCTAGATTTGATTTTTGGAGAAAAAAAAGAGAAGGAGAAGATCTCTAGATCTAGCCCGAGTAGATACAGATGGAGGCCAGGCACTTGCGTGGCTAGATCCAGAACCTCAGGCAATCAGTAAGATCATCAACGGATAATCGGATTATCCATATCAAGATAAAACTAATTTAGATTTAATTTAATTTAATTTTTTTATTTATCAGATCATAAAATTAGATCTAAAAAAAGTTAGATCTAATTAGGATCTAAGAGAAAATTTTTGAAATATGCTTCTCGATCCAATCAGATCTGAACAAACCTGACCCCGAAAAATCAGGATTTTCCATCAACTGGTATCAGAGCTAGGTTCTTATAAAATTTATTTAGATCTGATTTAATTTGATAAATTAATGATTTTAGATATCACATGAGATATGATTAGATCTAAAATTAGAAAATTAAAAAATTAAAATTAATTAATCTAGATCTAATATATATGAGATACATAACTAGACTAGGAATAGAATTATTCTATGTGTAGTCAAGTATCACAATTTTTATTTGATTAAATATAATTTTTTTTAGATCTATTTATTTACTATTTTTTGATATTATAAATATTATAATCAGATCTAAAAATAAAAAATAAATTTAATTTAATTTATTCATATGAGATACGATAGTTGCATGTTTAGACTAGTTGTAGAATAGTTCTACAAATAGGTCTAGATTAAATTTTATTTGATGAAATCAAATTTAAATTTTTTTTTTAGATGATTATGAGATAATTTAGATCTAAAAAATATGCATGAATGATACATGAGATGTATACAAAATATGCTTTAATTAGATCAATTTTTATGTGAGATGCTTAGATCTAATTAGTTTTTATAGATTAGTTGTATTTATGATTAAGGCATTCCCCTTGGCCGTCCGGCCATAAGAACAAAGTAGGATTTAAAAACCCTCTTCTCCCATTCGATGGGGTGTTCTTATGATGTGTAGGGGTGCTGCGCTTCAACCTTAATCAGAAATTGAAAACTTACTTTCTGCAAAATCCTAGATCCTGAAATCCTAGGATCTTATTAGCATGTTTTGTTTATGAACCCTAAAGTTAATTAAGAATTAAGATTATGAAATATATTAGGTCTAAAATAGAAAATTTTTAGATCTAAGACATATTCATAAAATTGGGTTCGAGCTTGGATAGCTTAATTAGGTCTAGCAGTTGATCAAACTAAATCAAGAGTTGGTTAGATGGGATCAACAATGCTTAAATTGACCAGCCTAATAGGATTACGTCTGGGTTAAGATCGAGTCACGTGAGTGATTGATCAAGCTAAGATGTAATTAGGCTCAGTAGTTAGAGTCTGGATTATAGGCTAACCCGATTGGTTCTGGCTCAACAATTTGGTGTCTAAGATAAGTTTGACAGATACGATCGACTAGTTTTTAATTGGAAGCTACTCGACTCAAATGCATTCTTGTCGAGTTAATGGCATATTCTTTCCACCAATCTCACTTACTTGGCCACGTTTGTTGACTCAGTTCTGATCTGAGGTGGTCAATAATGCAATCTAACCCATGCCACTAGGTTAGTCATAATGGTTATGACTATGTCGAGTCTAGTTTAGTGAGACATAAATCAAATCTCCCTAAGAAAAGATTAAGTCTAAGATCTTCCACCGTTGTAGATGTGCGGGCCCTTTCCGAGGTTGATTGTT
>QRFJ01002575.1:0-46883 GCA_006176705.1 Cocos nucifera | reverse complement strand
TGATTAAGGCGTTCCTCTTGGCCGTCCGGTCATAAGAACAAAGAAGGATTTAAAGGCCCTCTCCTTCCCATTCGATGGGGTGTTCTTATGATGTGTAGGGGTGCTGCGCATTCGTCCTTAATCAGAAACCCAAAACTTACTTTCTGCAAAATCCCTAGATCCTGAAACCCTAGGATTTATTGTGCATATTTTATTTATGAACCCTACTTAATTAAGAAATTAAGATTATGAAATATTAATTAGGTCTAAAATTGAGAATTTTAGATCTAAGACATATTCATAATACTGGGTTCGGGCTTGGGTAGCTCAATTAGGTCTAAGCGGTTGATCAAACCGAATCAAGAGTTGGTTAGATGGGATCAACAATGCTTAAATTGACCAGCCTAATAGGATTAAGTCTGGGTCAAGATCGAGTCACGATCAAGCAAGACCTAATTAGGCTCAGAGGTTAGAGTCTGGATTGTAGGCTAACCCAATTGGTTCTGGCTCAACAATTTGGTGTCTAAGGTAAGTTTGGCACATACGACCGACTGATTTTTAATTGGAAGCTACTCGACCTGAATGCGTTCTTGTACGAGTTAATGGCATATTCCCTTCCACCGATCTCACTTACCTGGCCATATCTGTTGACATCAGTTCTGATCTTGAGGTGGTCAATAATCCGAGCTAACCCATGCCACTAGGTTAGTCATAATTGTTATGACTATGACAAGTCTAGTTTAATGAGACCTGAATCAATTCTCCCTAAGAAAAGATTAAGTCTGAGGTCTTCCACCATTGTAGATGTGCGGGCCCTTCCCGGGGTTGATTGTTCTCGGCTGGATACAGTGGCTCAGTTGCACCGAAAAGATGCAACCATGTCTATTAGGCATTGGATGCTATGGGCTGGAGGATGAGTTGGGCTCAATATTTTGGATACGGTGAGAGACTCAATTAGGAAATCCAGTCTGTGCAAATGGTGGGTCTGACTTAACTAAGGAGTGGATCAATATTTTGGATACGGTGAGATTCATGAATTAGAGACCAAGTTTGGGTGCACCATGATTAGAGAATCATTGAACAAGAGTTGTTCACTCATTGGCTAACCCATCACCAATAACTGTTAGGTGAGGTGATGAGTCAGTTGGTGAGACCGCACCACCCACTAGAAATCATTAATCATGGAGATTTTCGCATCTCTACAGAGGGAGTGTAGGGATCCGAGAAAATAGTGGGAGCTAATTTGTTTAAAAATAAAATCCCTAAACAAACTTGGTCAAGTCATAATTACAGTATCTAACTAGAATCTTTGACTCTCTACAGGAAAATGTCTGCGTCCAACCCATTAGGCACGTATCCTGGACACACATAGACTGACTGGACCCAATTATAAAGATTGGCTCAGGAACTACAAAATTGTTTTGGGTTCCGAGAAGTTAACCCATGTATTTGGACCAGGACCCTCCCACCTTACCAGCTCCGTCCATCCACTTGAACAGAGAGCGTCTCTGGAAAAATGGATAGACGAAGATAATAAGGCCAGATATTACATGTTGGGCTCGATGTCTGATGAGCTCCAGCGCCAACATGAAGATATCGGGACTGCTCGCCAAATGTTGGCTCACCTGCAGGAGATGTTTGGTGAACAGAGTCGCGCAGCCAAATATCAAGTCACGAAATGACTTTTTAAGGCTAAGATGCGTGATGGGCAGTCAGTCCAAGATCACTGTCTGACAATGATCAAGGACATGGAAGAGCTTGAGAAGCTCGGTGTGAAGTTGGACTTGGATCTGCAGAATGATATTATTCTGCAATCCTTGACTGATGCATATGGGCAATTCATCATGAATTACCACATGCATAAACTTCAAAATTCCTTGGCCGAGTTAATGAATATGCTGGTTACCGCTGAGCTTTCTATGAAAGGTTCTAAAGGCTCAGTTCTTGCTATGGAACGGACTTCTTCCAAAAGAAAGTCTTATGGAAAGAAAAAGAAGTCTGTGAAAAAGCAAAAGGTGGAAGGATCAAAGAAGAAGAAGGCAGAAAGAAGAAGAAAAAGGCAGAGCGAAGAAGAAGGTCGATGTCAAAGGAAAGTATTTCCATTGCAACAGCGACGGCCATTGGAAGCGGAACTGCCCTACTTACCTGGCCACCCTAAAGAACAAGAAGGAAGGTCCTTCTGGAGGTATGCTCGTTATTGAGTCTAACCTTACGGTTTCTTCTGCATCCAGTTGGGTGCTTGACTCTGGTTCTAGTGCTCACTCTGTGCACTTCTATGCAGGGTCTTGAGGATAGCAGGAGGCTGAGGGATGGAGACATGATCCTACGCGTCGGTAATGGAGCAAGAGTTGCTGCAGTAGCCGTGGGAAACATACCCTCTTCGATTACCATCTGGTTTAGACTTAGTTTTAAAAGACTGTTATTATGTGCCTGCAGCTAGCAGGAATTTGATTTCTATTTCATGCTTAGCACAAGAAGGCTTATGTGATTACCTTCTTTAAGGACCATTGTAACATTCTTTATGAAAGAAATAAAATTGCAAATGGTTTCCTTATTAATGGTCTTTATCAGCTACATATTGATGTATCCTATTTTTAACTATCGAGCAAAACGTGAATGCCAAAAGTCAAAATGACCTAGGGATAGTCCAAACGATAGGTATCTATGGCACCTGAGATTAGGTCATATAGCAGAAGATAGGATTAACAAATTGGAGAAAAATGGGCTATTGAGTCCATTGACTTTTGAGTCATATCCAACTTGTGAATCCTTGTCTTCAAGGCAAAATGACTAAACTCCCTTTTGTTGGACATGGGGAAAGGGCCACAGATCTCCTTGCCCTAGTACATACTAGATGTGTGCGGCCCATTTGATGTGCCGGCTAGAGGCAATTTTGTCTACTTCATTACCTTTATCCGATGATCTGTCTAGGTATGGGTATGTGTATCTTATGAGACACAAGTCTGAAGCTTTTGAAAAGTTCAAAGAATTCAGACATGAAGTAGAAAAATAAACTGAAAAACCCATTAAGGTTCTTCGATCAGATCGAGGAGGTGAATACCTTAGTCCGAGAATTCCTAGACTATCTTAAGAAAAATGGCATAGTCTCTCAATGGACTCCACCAGGAACACCTCAACTCAATGGGGTTTCAGAACGGAGAAATCGGACTCTATTGGATATGGTTCGATCCATGATGAGCTTCACAGACCTCCCTGATTTTCTTTGGGGACATTCATTGTTAACTTCAATCTACTTACTGAATAGGGTTTCCCTCTAAAACCGTTCCTACCACACCGTATGAGATATGGCACGGTAAGAAACCAAGTCTGAGTCATCTCAGAATTTGGGGTTGTCCGGCTCATGTCAAAAGACAACAAGCGGACAAGTTAGAGTTTAGGTCCTTTAGAGCTCGATTCATAGGATATCCTAAAGAGTCATTAGGATACTATTTCTACATTCCAGAAGACCACAATGTGATTGTGAGTCGACATGCCATCTTTCTTGAAAAATAGTTTATTCAAGATAGCGGCATTGGAAAGCAGATCAAGCTTGATGAGAAAGTCTCACAAGCAGCAATGAGCTAAGGACCAATGGAACCAAATCAGGTTGAGCCAATAAGAACACTACCTCCTCCACCTCGTAGATCGAAAAGAGTTTCCCACCCCCTGAGAAGATACTTAGGTATTATTTCAGAGGATGTAGAGGAAAATGTTCCTCGTAGGTAATGGTGCTCATGGTGATGATCCCAAAACCTACAACGAGGCGATATCAGATATCGACTCCGAGAAATGGCTTAGAGGCAATGAAGTCAGAAATTGACTCGATGCACTCAAACCAAGTCTGGACCTTGGTAGATCCACCAGAAGGTATAGTACCTATTGGGTGTAAATGGATCTTCAAGAGAAAGATTGGTGCAGATGGGAAATGTGGAGACATTCAAGGCTAGACTAGTGGCAAAAGGTTATAGTCAACGCGAAGGCATTGACTATCAGGATACCTTTTCCCAGTAGGCTATGCTAAAATCCATCCACACATTGCTTGCTGTTGCAGCCTATTTCGATTATGAAATATGGCAAATGGACGTGAAAATGGCATTCTTAAATGGATATCTTGAGGAAGATATCTATATGGAACAGCCACTAGGTTTCACATCCAGTGATACTGATCACAAGGTTTGCAAGCTGCAAAGGTCCATATATGGACTTAAGCAAGCATCTCGGAGCTGGAACATCTAGGAGCTGGAATACTCATTTTAATGATGTGATCAAAATATTTGGTTTCATCAAAAATGAGGAGGAGCAATGTGTCTTCAAAAAGGTCAGTGGGAGCGCTGTTGTCTTCCTCGTATTGTACGTGGATGACATCCTCCTTATTGGGAATGATATTCCCATGTTGACCATAGTCAAAATATGGTTGTCTAAAGGAATTCTCCATGAAAGACCTAGGTGAAGCATCCTTTATTCTAGGAATTAAGGTCTATAGAGGATAGACCGAATAGGATGCTAGGACTTTCACAGAAGATGTACATAGAGGAAGTACTAAAGAGGTTTAGTATGGAAAACTCTAAGAGGGGATTAATACCCTTCAGACATGGTATTCATCTTTCCAAGAAGATGTGCCCCAGCACACCTGAGGAAATAGAATGCATGAGCAAGATCCCTTATGCTTCTGCAATAGGGAGCCTCATGTATGCCATGCTATGTACACGACCTGATATAGCCCATGCTGTGAGTGTCACAAGCAGATATCAGTCAAATCCAGGTGAAGAACACTGGACTTCTGTGAAATGTATCCTTAAGTACTTAAGAAGAACTAAGGATATGATGTTGGTCTTTGGTAATAGAGAACTCCAAGTCCAGGGATACACAGACTCGGACCTTATGTCCGATGTAGATGATCGAAAGTCGACATCTAAAAGTCTGTTTGTGTGCAATGGTGGAGCTGTCAGCTGAAAAAGTTTCAAGCAAACGTGATAGCAGATTCCACCATGGAAGCAGAATATATCGCTGCATCAGAGGCTGCAAAGGAAGCATTCTGGTACAAAAAGTTTGCTGCAGAAATCGGAGTAATGCCATCAGATGCCATTTCTCTCTTACTGCGACAACAATGGCACCATAGCCCTTGCTAAGGAGCCAAGGTCTCACCAAAAATCTAAGCACATTGAGCGGCGATACCACCTCATCCACGATTACCTCGAGAAGGGTTACGTATCGAGGTCAAGAGAGTCGAACTCCACAGATAATGTGGCAGACCCACTTACAAAGCCGTTGGGCCAGCAGAAGATCGAAGCCCACCTTGAGAAGATGGGACTTAGACTTGTAGCCAATTGGCTTTAGGACAAGTGGGAGATTGTTAGATATATGTGCCCTAGAAGCCAGAATTGGCTGACACTTGTAATACACTTCTAGGGGCAAAATTATAATTTTGACTATAAATAATAAAATGGGTTATTTTCTATCACATATGTGTATTTAGTGTCTGTGATACATCCTTTGAGTTAATGGTAATGATAATTCATATTTTCAAGAGTTGAAAATTTAAGACATGAATAATCATTATTAACTCATAAAATGCTCTTGACCATAGGATCATCACGAGGATGGTGATTGATCCGAAAGGTTGGTGTACAATCGCTTCTCTTTAGTAGATGAGTCTTGAGTCTACGGTGTGGAGACATCCGGAGCGAGAGTACAGGTACTCGTTAGAGAACGAGGGCACTGAGCGTGACCACCTCGAGTAGTCATTAGGAAGTCTACCTTCTCATCGATGATTGACTCGATGCTGCAGTGGTGTGTCTGATTCTTTGACCTGAGGTGCATCGATAGTTCACCTTGAGGGTGTTATAGTTTGACTACACCATTACTCGATCTCCTAGCCATTCGAAACCCTGAGGTGTATGTTGGCTATAGCATGTTCATTGTAGGAATTGGATTGCATCAAGATGGAATCTATCTACCTCGGTGGATGAGGAGCAGCCCTATGATGATCATGAGAATCAAGTCCATAAGCCCATGGCCATGGCAGAGAGTGAAATAATAGAAAGAGTTTCTATTAAGGTTTTCACATCGGACTTGAATCGAATGATTAAATCATATGATAGAAATTAGGGTTTGACGAGTTCACCTTAACCCTAATCTGATCGGAGCTCAAGATAGAAGAACTTAATCACACAAGTAGCTGCACCGAGAGGTTCATCTTCAATTTTGATGGGTTGCCACCATATACTGCTAGGTGTCACTGGTGGATTCTAGAAGCAATTAGAATGATTTAGATGATCGATCATTCTAGTTGTCTGAATCAGAAGAGTTCTGATCATCGAAAGGAGTTTCGATGATGTTGATGATAGGAGATCACTACATATCCCATTACCATATAAAACTGAACCTAATTGGATCATACAAATAAGGGTTTAGATCTAGATATCATCAATTGAACTAACCTAGTTCAATTGATTTGAATTAGATTCAATTAGGTTCAAGGAAATCGTGCTAGCACACGATTGAACCTAACATTCTCCTTTTTCTATCATTAAAAGTTGTATTGACTGAGCCAAATGAGTTTGTGCTCACTCAAGTACCTTCACTTGGTCTGACTGGAGCTTGTCTAGGTCAGAAAATGGTTGTCTTAATTTATGAGATAAATTTAAGATAACACCTGCCATTTTTCGTCACCTGCTAATTCTTGTCCTTTGACATTAGTCAAACAATGACCTTTGAACCTTGGACATCTGCCCATGTATCATGCACTTATTGTAGAGCAGATAGGGGATTGTCCCCTTACTAGAAATTGGAAAGGAGGGGGTGCATGCTTAGGATGGCGTGCGCCCATGGATAGGGATGCCTGGAGTCCCATACAGATGGGACTCCAGGTTGCTTCTTGGATTCAAACTAGGTGACCCTCACCTATAGACTTTGACCAGTCTTAGGCACCACCTTAGGATGAATTTATGGGTCTGTCATCTGATTCAATCAGGTGATGTCATCCTATCAATTAGATTTAGATCTGATTAAACGAAGCAACGTGATTGACCGGGGTGATGTGGCACTGCATGGCATAGCAAGGTCTATATAAAGATCTATCTACGCCCAACTTTTAGAGACTCCTCTCCTAGCCATGCCCCAAGGCTATCCCTCTCCCTTCTCTATGGCACCTTCAGGCCATCTCTCTCCTCTCCATGCCTAAGGATAGTTGGGCTTCAGATTAGTGCGATTCAGATAAGAAAAGGCCAACGAGAAAGGAAGAAGGCAGCATTGCTGTAGAGACGACTGCTAATCTTCGAAAGGAGTTTCGAAGATCCTTCAAATCAGATCTAGATCTAATTTTTGATAAAAAGGAAGAGAAGGAGAAGATCTCCAGATCCAGCTTGAGTGGATACCGGTAGAGGCCAGGCACTTGCGTGGCTAGATCCAGAACCTCAGGCAATCAGCAAGATCATCAGCGGGTAATCGGATTACCCATATCAAGGTAAAACTAATTTAGATTTAATTTAATTTAATTTTTTTATTTATGAGATCATAAAATTAGATCTAAAAAATGTCAGATCTGATTAGGATCTAAGAGAAAATTTTTGAAATATGCCTCTCGATCCAATCAAATCTGAACGAACCTGACCCCGGGAAATCAGGATTTTCATTCAACATAAAATTCAAATCTGTATATCCCTGGACCTGAAGTTCTCCATTACCAAAGACTAGAAATATATCCTTAGTCCTTCTCAAGTATTTAAGGATACATTTCACAGAAGTCCAGTGCACTTTGCCTTGATTCGATTGATACCTGTTCGTGACACTCATAGCATGAACAATATCAGATCGTGTACATAGCATGGCATACATCAGGCTCCCTATTATTGAAGCATAAGAAATCTTGCTCATGCATTCAATCTTCTTAGGTGTGTTTGGACACATCTTCTTGGAGAGATGAATGCCATGTTTGAAGGGCACCTATCCCCTCTTGGAGTTTTCCATGCTAAACCTCTTTAGCACCTCCTTTATGTACATCTTCTATGGACACCCAGCATCCTATGTGGTCTATCTCTATAGACCTTAATTTCTAGAATAAAGGATGCCTCTCCTAGGTCTTTCATGGAAAATTCTTTAGACAACCATATTTTGACCATAGTCAACCTAAAAATATCATTCCCAATTCGGAGGATGTCATTCATGTACAGTGCGAGAAAGACAACATCACTCCAACTGACCTTTTCAAAAACACAGAACTCCTCATTCTTGATGAATCCAAATGATTTGATCACATCATTGAAACGAGCATTCTAGCTTTGACATGCTTGCTTAAGTTCATATATGAACTTTTGCAGCTTGTAGACATTGTGGTCAGTATCACTGCATGTGAAATCCAACAGCTATTCCATATAGATATCTTCCTCAAGATATCCATTTAAGAATGTCATTTTTATGTCCATCTGCCAAATTTTATAATTGAAATAGGCTACAACAGCAAGTAATGTACGGATGGGTTTGAGCATGGCTACTGATGAAAAAGTATCTTGATAGTCAATGCCTTCACGCTGACTATACCCTTTCGCTACGAGCCTTACTTTGAATGTGTCTACATTTCCATTGACACCTATCTTTCTCTTGAAGATCCATTTACACCCAATAGGTACTATACCTTCAGGTGGATCTACCAAGGTCCAAACTTGGTTCGAGCACATTGAGTCAATCTCTGACTTCATTGCCTCTAACCATTTTTTGGAGTCGATATCTGATATCGCCTCATCATAGGTTTTGGGATCATCACCATGAACCCATTTTCCTATGAGAAATATTTTCTCTATGTCCTTTGAAATAGTACCTAAGTACCTTTCGGGGGGATGAGAAAAGCTTTCTAATCTATGAGGTAGATGAGGTAGTGATTGGACTAGCTTAATCTGATTGGGTTCCTTGGCTCGTGGCTCTTGAAAGATTTTCTCCTCGAGCCTAATCTATCTTTCGATGCCACCATCTTGAATAAACTTTTTTTCAAGAAAGATGACATGTCAACTCACAATCACATTATGATTTTTCAAAAGATAGAAATAATATCCTAATGACTCTTTAGGATATCCTATAAACTGAGCTCTAAAGGACCTAGACTCTAACTTGTTCGCCTGTTGTCTCTTGACATGGGCCGAACAACCCCAAATTCTGAGATGACTCCAACTTGGTTTCTTATCATGCCATTCTCATACGGTGTGGTAGGAATGATTTTAGATGAAACCCTATTTAGTAGATATATAGCAGTCAATAGACTATGTCCTCAAAGAAACTCAGGGAGGTCTGTGAAGCTCATCATGGATTGAACCATTTCTAATAGGATCCAATTTCTCTATTCTGAAATTCCATTGAGTTGAGGCATTCCAAGTGGAGTCCATTGAGAGACTATGCCATTATCCTTAAGACAGTCTATAAATTTTTGACTAAGATATTCGCCTCCTTGATTTGATTGAAGAATCTTAATGGATTTCTCTATTTATTTTTCTACTTCAAGTCTAAATTTATTAAATTTTTTAAAAGCTTCAGACTTATGTCGCATCAAATACACATATCCGTACTAAGATAAATCATTGGTAAAGATGATGAAGTAGATCTAATTACCCCTGGCTGGCACATCAAATGGGTTGCATACATCTTTATGTACTAGGGCAAGCAGGTCTGTGGCCCTTTCCCCATGTCCCATAAAAGGAAGCTTGGTCATTTTTCCATGAAGGTATGATTCATAAATTAGATATGACTCGAAAGTTAATGGACTCAACAGCTCGGATTTCTTCAATTTGTTAACCCTATCTTCAGCTATATAACCTAGCCTAAGGTGCCAAAGATACCTATCATTTAGACTATCCCTAGGTCGCTTTGATCCTATGGTATTTATGTTTTGCTCGATATTAAAAATAGAAATATCAATATGTAACTGATAGAGATCATTTATAAGAAAATCACTTGCAATTTTATTTCATTCATAAAAAATATTACAATGGTCCTTAAGAAAACTAATTACATAGCCTTCTTGTACTAAACATGAAACAGAAATCAAATTCTTGCTTGCTGCAGGCACATAAAAATAGTCCCTAAGTATTAAGTCTAATCCTGATGGTAATCACAGAGGGTAGGTTCCCACAGCCACATCAGCAACTCTTGCATCATTTTTGATGCATAGGATCATCTCACCATCTCTCAGCCTTCTACTATCCTCAAGATCCTACATAGAAGTGTACAAGTGAGCACTAGAACCAGAGTCAAGCACCTAACTGGATGTAGAAAAAATCGTAAGATTAGATTCTATAATGAGCATACCTCCAGAAGGACCTACCTTCTTGTTCTTCAGGTTGGCTAAGTAAAGAGGGTAGTTTCGCTTCTAATGGCCATCAGTATTGCAATGAAAATATTTTTCTTTGTTAGCGGCCTTCTTTTTTGGCTCTATCTTCTTCTTCCCACCATCTACCTTCTACTTCTTCATGGATTTTTTGTTTTTTCCAAAGACTTTCTCTTGGAAGAAGTCCACTCCACAGCAAGTACTGAGCCTTTAGAATCTTTCATAGAAAGCTCAGTAGTAACCAACATATTCATGAGCTCAGTTAAGGTATTCTGAAGTTTATGCATATGGTAGTTCATGATGAACTGCCCATATGCATTAATCAAGAACTACAAAATTATGTGAGTCTGTAGATCCTGATCTAACTTGACGTCGAGCTTCTCAAGCTCTTCTAAGCTCTTGATCATCATCAGATAATGATCTTGGATTGACTGTCCATCATGTATTTGAGCCTTAAATAGTCTTTTATTGACTTGATATTTAGCTATGCGACTCTGTTCACCAAATAACTCTTGCAGATGAGCCAACATTTGGCGGCTAGTCTTAATATATTCATATTGGCACTGAAGCTCATCAGACATCGAGCTCACCATGTAATACTTGGCTTTGTTATCTTCATCCATCCACTTCTTGAGAGATACTCTCTGATCAGCAGATGGACGAGCTGGTAAGATGGAAGGATTCTATTCCAACACATGAGTTAACTTCTCAAAATTCAAAATAATTTTGAAGTTTCAGAGCCAATCCTTATAGTTGGGTTCGATCAGTCTATGGATGTCTAGGATATGGGCTAGTGGATTGGACGTAGATATTTTTCTATAGAGAGTCAAAATTTCTTGTTAGATTTTATAATTAGACTTAATCAATTTATTTAAAAATTTTATTTTTAAATAAATTAGGCTCTCACTATTTACTCGAATTCCTACACTCTCTTGGTAGAGATACAAAAATCTCCATGATTATTGATTTCTTATGGGTGGTGCGGTCCCACCAACTGACTCACCACCTCATCTAATAGTTATTGGTGATGGATCAACTAATGAGTGGACAACTTTTGTCCAATGATTCTCTAATCATGGTGCATGCTAATCAGGTCTCTAATTCATGAATCTTACCATGTCCAAAATATTGATCCACTTCTTAGTTAAGTCAGACCCACCATTGACCCAGATTGAATTTCTAATTAGATCCCTCACCATATCCAGAATAATGAGTCCAACCCATCCTCCAACCCATAGCATCCAATGCCTAATAGACATGGTTGCATCTTTCTGGTTTAACTGAACCACTGTATCCAGTCGAGAACAATCAACCCTGGAAAGGGCCCGCACATCTACAATGGTTGAAGATCCTAGACTTAATATTTTTTTAGGAAGATTTAATTTAGATCTCTTTAAACTTGACTTGACTTAGTCCTAATAATTATGACTAACCTAGTGGCATGGCTTGGTTTAAATTGTTAGCCACCTCAAATCAGAATTGGATCGATACAAATAGCTAGGTAAGTGAGATCGATGGAAGGAATATGCCATTAATTTGATAAGAATGCATTCAATAGAATAGCTCCCAATTAAAAATCAGTTGATCATATCTGCCAAACTTACCTTAGACACAAAATTATCAAATCAGAACCAATTGGGTTAGCCTACAATCTACGCTCGAACCATTGATCCAAATTAGGTCTTGACTTATCAAGTCATATCTCAATGTGATTCGATCATGACCCAGGCTTAATCATATTAGGCTGGTCAAATCTAAGTTTTCTTTGATCCTACCTAACAAACTCTTGATTCGGTTTGATCAACCGCTAGACCTAATTGAGCTACCCAAGCCTGAACCCAATTTTATGAATATATCTTAAATCTAAAAATTCATAATTTTTAGAACTAATTAATTTCATAATCTTAATTCTTATTTAAGTTTTGGGTTCATGAACAAAACATGTAATAAAAATCCTAGGGTTTCAGGATCTAGGATTTTACAGAAAAATAAGTTTTGATTTTTTATTAAGGTAGAACACACGGCATCCCTACACATCATAAGAATACTCCATCGAATGGGAGGAGAGGGCCTTTAAATCCTACTTTATTCTTATGACCAGACAGCCATGGGGGACTCTTTAATCAGAAATATAATTTTTTTACTACAAAACTAATTAGATTATATATCACATATAAAAAGATCTAACTAATATATTTCTTGCATACATCTCATGTATCATCAATATGCATACTTTTAGATCTGAAATATCATATATTAAACCTAAAAAATAAAATTTTAAATTTGATCATATCAAATATAAAACTATTCTAGACATCTTATAGAACTATTCTATGACTAGTCTAAGCATGCATCTTTCATATCTCATTTGAATAAATTAAAAATTAAAAAAATTATTTTCTATTTTTAGATCTGATTACAATAATTATAACATTAGAAAAATAAAAATTAAAAAGATCTAAATTCATATTTAATCAAAATAAAGATATGATCATACTAGGCTACACATAGAACTATTCTATACCTAGTCTAGTCATGTATCTTATACATATTAGATTTAAATTATTTAATTTTTAATTTTTTAATTTTAGATCTAATCACATCTGATGTGACATTTAAAATATTTTAATATTAGATCATAAATAAAAATAAAATTAGATCTAAGATAGATCTAAAGAACTACTAACCTAGCTCTGATATCAGTTGAAGAAAAAATCTTATTTTTCATCGCGAGATCGTGCAGATCTGATCAGATCTGAGATGGATTTTTCTAAAAAAATATTAAATAATCTGATTAGATCTAAGAGTTCTCAGATCTAATCATCATGATCTGATATTAAAAATTAAAATAAAATTTAAATCAAATTTAATTTCATATCTTGTTTGGGTAATCTGATTATCCTGTGATGATCTTGATGTTTTCTGAGCTCCTGGAAGGAGCCACACATGCACCTAGCCTCTATCAGTATCCACTCAAAAAGCATCTAGATATCTTCTCCTTACAAAACTTTCTTCTAAAGATCAGATCTGAATCGAATCTGAAAGTCCTTCAAAATATTTCTGAAGGCAGCGTGTCCGTCTCACTTA
The DNA here is from genome assembly GCA_006176705.1 of Cocos nucifera. NCBI lineage: Eukaryota > Viridiplantae > Streptophyta > Magnoliopsida > Arecales > Arecaceae > Cocos > Cocos nucifera. The sequence goes on along the minus strand of QRFJ01002575.1, from coordinate 33,505 downwards.
CACCATCGCATAGATGCTGAACTCTTTACAAATTTGATTGGATCTTCTTCTCAGATTTATGCCTAACTTTCTAGGCATATAGAAGAGAGAGAGAGAGAGAGAGAGAGAGAGAGAGGATAGAGAGGGTGTGGGATATCTAGAACCACAACCTTTGGGTATGAAAAATATTTCTTCATGAAGAGCCTTGGCACAAGGGTTCTTATACAAAAGCATAGCGCCACGTTAGAGTCCCTCTTTGACTAAAATCCTTATTTTTTCGACCATTAAGACTCCTAAACCTTATCTCCATGAAAATCCCTAGATCTCATATAATTTTGATACAAAAAATCAGTCTAGAAGGTGGTGGCATGAGTAGATAAGGAAGAGTCCACTACGCCTAAGACTCTTTTTCAAGAGTCTAATCTGAATCAAACTCTATCATAACTCAATCTAGACACATCAGAAAATTACAAAATTTGGAACACCCAATGTATTATTCATTCTCTATCACATATCTAAAAATTAGATCAAAATAATATTCTAAAAATTTTCTAAAAGCATCTAATCTAGTGACCCTCAATTCTCTCGAACATGTCAACTTTTGACTCTAATCCAATTTGACCATGAATGGATTTAATTTCTATAATTAATCTAACCTAGATTTATTTCAATCAGATGAAAATAAACCAATTCAAGATATAAGAATGAGTCAAATCAAATTTGACTTGGTTGTGATGAATCAAAATAATTTTAGAAGGAGAAAGTTAGGCTCAATCGTGTGCTAGCACGATTACCTTAAACTTGATTGGATCTAATCTAAATCAATCAAACTAGATTAGCTCAGTTGATGACATCCAGATCCAAACCCTTATTTTTATGACCTAGTTAGGTTCAATTTTATATAATAATAAGATATATCATGATCTCCAGCATCGACATCATCGAAACTTCTTTAGATAGATCAGAACTTTTTTGATTCATTTAATTAGAATGATTGATCATCAAAATCATTCTAATTGCTCCTAAAATCCACTAGTGATACCTAGCAGTATATGGTGGCAACCCATCAAAATTGAAATGAACCTCTGGGTGTAATTACCTGTGTGATTGGGTTCTTCTATCTTGAGCCCTAATAGGATTAGGGTTAAAGTGAACTCGTCAAACCCAATGTTTGTCATATGAATTAATCATTCGATTTGAGTCCAATGTAAAATCCTAATAAAATCTCTTTCTATCATCTTCACTCTACCATAGCCATGAGCTTAAGAACTCAATCTCATGATTATCATAGGGCAACTTCTCATCTACCTAGGTAGATAGATCTTCTTATTGGTACAATCCAATTCCTACAATGAACATGCTATAGCCAACATACACCTCAGGATTCTGAATGGCTAGGAGATCGAGTTATGATGTAGTCAAACTATAACACTCTCAAGATGAACTATCGATGCATCTCAGATCAAAGAACCACACACACCACTGCAGCATCGAGTTAGTCATTGACGAGAAGGTAGACTTCCTTATGACTACTCGAGATGGTCACGCTCAGTGCCCTCATTCTCTAACAAGTACCTGTACTCTCGCTCCGATGTCTCCACACCATAGACTCAAGACATATCTATCCTAAGAAAATGATTGTACACCAACCTTTCAGATCGATCACCATCCTCGTGATGATCCTACAGACAGGAGCATTTTATAAGTTAATTATGAAAATTCATGTCTTAAATTTTTAACTCTTGAAAACATGAATTGTCATTACCATTAACTCCAAGGATGTATCACAAATACTTTTAAATACACACTATGATAGAAAAATAACTTATTTATTAATTTATAGTCAAAATTATAAAATTATTCTTAGAAGTATATTATAAGTGACAGCCAATCTGGCTTCTAAGGCACATATCTAACATAGCGTCCATCAGACTATGTCCCCAAAGAAACTTAGAAAGGTCCATGAAACTCATCATAGATCGGATCATATCTAAAAGGGTCCGATTTCTCCATTCTGAAATCTCATTGAGTTGAGAGGTTCCAATTGGAGCTCATTGAGAGACTATGCCATTATTCTTAAGATAGTTTAGAAATTCTTGACTAAGGTATTTGCCTCCTCGATCTGATTGAAGAATCTTAATGAACTTTTCTTTTTATTTTTCTACTTCGAGTCTAAAGTTTTTGAACTTTTCAAAAGCTTCAGACTTATGTCGCATCAAATATGCATACCCGTATCGAGATAAATCATCGGTAAAGGTGATGAAGTAGATATAATTGCCTCTGACCGACACATCAAATGGGCTGCATACATCAGTATGTACTAGGACAAGTAGGTCTATGGCCTTTTTTCCATGTCCTATAAAAGGGAGCAAGGTCATTTTGTTATGAAGGCATGATTCACAAATCAGATATAACTCAAAAGTCAACAAACTCAATAGCCCAAATTTCTTCAATTTGTTAATCCTATTTTCAGCTATATGACCTAGCCTAAGATACCAAAGATACCTATCATTTAGACCATCTCTAGGTCATTTTGATCCTATGGCATTCACATTTTGCTTGATATTAAAAATAGAAACATCAATATATAACTGATAAAGATCATTTATAAGAAAACCACTTATAATTTTATTTTTTCCAAAAAGAATATTATAACGATCCTTAAGAAAACTAATTACATAGCCTTCCTGTGCTAAACATTAAATAGAAATCAAATTTCTGCTTGCTACAGGCACATAAAAATAGTTTCTAAGAACTAAATCTAATCCTGACGATAATCGCAAAGGATAGGTTTTCACGACCACAATAACAACTCTTGCTCTATTTCTGATGCGTAGGATCATCTCACCATCTCATAGCCTCCTGCTATCCTCAAGATCCTGCATAGAAGTATACAAGTGAGCACTAGAACCAGAGTCAAGCACCCAACTGGATGCAGAAGAAATCGTAAGGTTAGATTCTATAATGAGCATACCTTCAGAAGGACCTACCTTCTTATTCTTCAAATTGGCTGGGTACAAAGGATAGTTTCACTTTCAACGACTGTTAGTATTGCAATGAAAATATTTTTCCCTTGTCGGCTTTCTTATTCGGCTCTGCCTTCTTCTTCATCCCACCTTCCAACTTCTGCTTCTTTGTGGTCTTCTTCTTCTTTCCAAAAGATTTTCTCTTGGAAGAAGTCCACTCCACAGTAAGCACTGAGCCTTTAGAACCTTCTATAAAAAGCTCAGCAGTAACCAGCATATTCATGAGTTCAACCAAGGTATTTTGAAGTTTATGCATATGGTAGTTCATGATGAACTATCCATACGCATAAGTCAAGGACTACAGAATTATATCAATCTATAGATCTTGATCTAATTTGACACTGAGCTTCTCAAGCTCTTCTAAATTCTTGATCATCATCAGACAATGATCTTGGACCGACTGTCTATCATGCATCTAAGCCTTAAACAGTCTCTTAGTGAATTGATATTTGGTTATGCGACTCTGTTCACCAAACAACTCTTGTAGGTAAGCCAACATTTGGTGGCTAGTCTTAATATCTTCATGTTGGCGCTGGAGCTCATCAGACATCAAGCCCAACATGTAATATCTGACTTTATTATCTTCATCCATCTACTTCCCAAGAGATGCTCTCCGATTAGCGGATGGATGGACTGGTAAGGTGGAAGGATCCTATTCCAACATGAGTCAACTTCTCAAAATCTAAAATAATTTTGAAGTTTTGAAGCCAATCCTTATAGTTGGATTCAATCAGTCTATAGGTGTCCAGGATACGGGTTAGTGGGTTGGTTGCAAACATCTTCCTGTAGAGAGTCAAAGTTTCTAGTTAGATTTTGTAATTAGACTTAATCAATTTATTTAAAAATTTTATTTTTAAACAAATTAGACTTCCACTATTTACTTGGATCCCTAGACTCTCTTGGTATAGATGCAAAAATTTTCATGATTATTGATTTCTAGTGGGTGGTGTGGTTCCACCAACTGGCTCACCATCTCACCTAATAGTTATGGTGATGGGTCAACCGATGAATGAAAAACTCTTGTCCAATGATTCTCTAATCATGGTGCATCCAAAACTGATCTCTAATTCATGAATCTCACCATATCCAGAATATTGATCCACTCCTTAGTTAAGTCAGATCCATCATTTGCACGAATTGAATTTCTGATGGATCCCTCATCATATCTAGAATATTGAACCCAACCCATCCTCCAATATATAGCATCCAATGCCTAATAGACAAGGTTGCATCTTTTTGATGCAACTGAACTACTGTATCCAGCTGAGAACTATCAACCTCGGGAAGGAAAAGAATGTTAGGCTCAATCGTGTGCTAGCACGATTTCCTTGAACCTAATTAAATCTAATTCAAATCAATTAAACTAGGTTAGTCCAATTGATGATATCCAGATCTAAACCCTTGTTTGTGTGATCCAATTAGGTTCAGTTCTATATGGTAATGGGATATGTCATGGTCCCTATCATTGACATTATCAAAACTCCTTTCGATGGATCAAAACTCTTCTGATTTAGATAATTGGAATGATCGATCATCTAAATCATTTTAATTGCTCCCAAAATCCACCAGCGACACCTAGCAGTATATGGTGGCAAACCATCAAAATTAAAAATGAACCTCTCGATGCAGCTACTTGTGTGATTAAGTTCTTCTATCTTGAGCTCTGTTCAGATTAGGATTAAGGTGAACTCATCAAATCATAATTTCTATCATATGATTTAATCATTTGATTCAAGTCTGATGTGAAAACCTTAATAGACACTCTTTCTATTATTTCACTCTCTGCCATGGCCATGGGCTTATGGACTTGATTCTCATGATCATCATAGGGCTGCTCCTCATCCACTGAGGTAGATAGATTCCATCTTGGTGCAATCCAATTACTACAATGAACATGCTATAGCCAATATACACCTCAAGTTCCGAATGGCTAGGAGACCGAGTCATGGTATAGTCAAACTATAACACCATCAAGATGAACTACCGATGTACCTCAGGTCAAAGAACCAAACACACCACTGCAGCTTCGAGTCAGTCATCGATGAGAAGGTAGACTTCTTTATGACTACTCGAGGTGGTCACGCTCGGTGCCCTCATTCTTTAATGAGTACCTATACTCTCGCTCCGATGTCTCTACACCGTAGACTTAAGACTCATCTACTATGAAGAAGCGATTGTACACTAACCTTCCGGATCAATCACCATCCTCATGATGATCCTACGGTTAGGAGCCTTTTATGGGTTAATAAATGAAAATTCATGTCTTAAATTTTCAACTCTTGAAAATAGAATTATCATTATCATTAACTCAAGGGATGTATCACAGACACTAAATACACATATGTGATAGAAAATAATTCATTTTATTATTTATAGTCAAAATTATAATTTTGCCCTTAGAAGTGTATTACAAGTGTCAACCAATTCTGGCTTCTAGGGCACACATATCTAACACTTATGTTAGCCACTTTAATGCTACTGTCATGGAGGTCCAAAACTTGGACCAATCAGTTGTTATGGCCGTACTGAAGGATGGCCTCTAGAAGAATGATTTTTTCTTCTTCTTGAAAAAGAAGTACCTCTGAAACTTTACTGACATGTTGGCCCAGGTAGAAGGCTACGTTCGAACGAAAAAGGCCTTCAAACTGAAGGATGAAGAGGTTGCGAGAGAGTGGTAGGTAGATGAATCTAGCAAGCTCGCAATCACTAAGAACCCGAGCGAAGCTCGGCCGCACTCTAGAACCCCACTAAAGCATAGACGAGCTCAGACTCCTCCATGAGCTCGTCGATCAGGAAGTCCAAAATAGAGGGTACGGTAGAACTCCCCTTCCCGATGGTTCCACAACGACGCTCTCCTAAATGCCCCCATGACTCAAGTACTAATTGAAATAAGAAAGCAGCTGTTGAGGTCAGAGAGAATAAAGACTAATCCAACCAAGCACAATCCCAACAAGTATTGCCTATACCATCATGACCACGATCATAATATTGAAGAATGCATCTAGCTCCAAGATGAGATCAAGGAGCTAATTAGAAAGGGCCATCTAGACTGACTCTTCTGACGTCGGCTAGAAAGAAGAAAAGATCAGCCAAGAGCCCTATCATAACCTGAATCACCTCAAAGAGATGAATCGCAAGAAGATTGGCCCCTGCTTGGGATCATCAATACTATTGCTGGGGGACATCGACAGGGAGAGGCTAGTGGATCAGCAAAGCTAGCAAAGAGGTAGAGGACTGAAGAGCCCATCACTTTCATCAAAGAAGATGCATAGGGGATTTAATTTTCGCATAATGATGTGGTTTTAGTTACTTTGAACATTGCTGACTATGATGTACACCATGTTTTAATTAATAATGAAAGCTCTATTGATATTTTGATTTATGATGTATCCTCTAAAATGTCTATACCTGACAATTACATGAGGCCAATAAGCTCTCCATTAGTAAGATTCACCAGCAATGCAGTGCTGGTTGAAGGAATAATTACTTTGCCTATTATGATAGGTCGGTATCCAAAGCAATCAAAGGCTTAAGTTGATTTTTTTGTAGTGAAGGCTCCTTCTGCTTATAATGTAATTCTCAGTCGATCAGATTTAAACACACTATGGACTGTGGTTTCGACCTATTACTTGAAGATGAAGTTTCCAATAAATCATGGGATTGGAAAAGTCAGAGGAGATCAAGCATTAGCATGACACTATTACACCATTGCCTTATGTTTGGGTTAAACCCACTCTTGCCAAAGTTTGGCTTGGTGTATTGTCTCAGGATGATCCTGAGATGGCCATCCTCTAGCTGAGCTCCTCCAATCGAACTCCTTCCAAACTCCTCTAGTCGAACTCCTTCCAGCCAAACTCTTCCAGTCGAATTCCTTTCAGACTTCTTCAAGCCGGATTCCTCCAATCGAACTCCTCCAGTCGAACTCCTCTAGTTGAACTCCTTTCATACTCCTTCAAGCCAGACTCCTCCAGTCAGACTCCTCTAGTCGAACTCCTTATGAACTCCTTCATGCTGGATTCCTTCAGTAAAACTCCTTCAAGCCAGACTCCCCCAGTCGAACTCCTCTAGTAAAACTCCTTTTGTACTCCTTCAAGCCAGACTCCTCTAGCTTGACTCCTCTAGTTGAACTCCTTTCGGTGTCCTTCAAGTCGGACTCCTCCCATCGAACTCCTTTTGGACTCCTCTAGTCAAACTTCTTCTGGACTCCTCCAGTCGAATTCCTTTTAAACTCCTTCCAATCGAACTTCTCTCTATCGCTAGAAGGACCTCGACATCAATTCTTAATATAGCAACTATCGATCAACACACACACGATCTTGAAGACATCCGAACCTTTCTTAAACTATTGTGACACGAAGTTCTTCACCACACATAGCTATCCCATCCAAACTTCAACTATTAATTTTCAATAGACTAGCACGTCATGATAATGGATGCTGCCCTCCATAACAAACTCCACGTGGCCTCGAATGGCCCACTACCAGGCAGTTATGGCTATCACCATCAGTTTGTTATGGGATCTGCCTATATAAGGGATCCTTCAGATATGTTTTCTTCTTAAGCTCTAAACTCTACTTAAAATCTTTTTGAGTGCTCTATTTTTGTTAGCTAGAAGAGCTGACTTGATCATCGGAGGATCCTACCGGAGCCACCACCCTCGACTCCAGATAGAACTATATTTTGCAATTACTGATGGTGACCTCATCTTCCCAGCTCCAGCTCTATTACGACATCAATCAGATTTTACACCAACAGAATTAACACTAGAGGAAGGGCCCACGGTCCCTTGTTCTTAAAGGAGTACTAGTAAAGATCCTTCTTCTTCTTCAAAGTTCTTCTTCTCTAACCAACTTTGCAAAGATGCCATCCAAGAAGGCATTGATCAGGTGATCTACCACCTTTGTAGCCAGATCTCATCTAGATCTACCAGCTCTAACTTCATCTCCGGCATCCCAAGCTCCCCCATCAGCAATAGTGGTGGATGTGAAGTAGTTCAACCTATTGATCTAGTAGATCAGGAGTCTCACCGAAGTAGTGCAGACCATGCAGCAGCAATAACCATTGGCATCAATTGAGTTGGAGAGAGCTTCATTGGAATATCAAGATCCAATGTTGGGATGGCCCGCCTGGGCTAGTCATTAGGTGACCCCCAAAAAGGGAAAGCAGAAGGCTGAGAGCCCTTGTTCAGATTATGACTCCACCCCCGGAGGATCCCTGCCTCCGTTCTACCAGAAGACCCTTGAGATCCATATTCGAGAGGATCTTTTGGATCAAAAGTTTTAGGAGATGAACTGATGGATCGATAAACTCTACCATGCTCCCCTCGTCGATGGCAATGATATCTATACCGACCCTCCTTTCTTCTAGCGAATCATGCAGGAGTTGATCCCATCGAACTTCAAGCTCCCCCAATTCGAGAGCTATGATGGGACCACTGATCCGATTAACCATCTAGAGACCTTTCAGACTATGATGCTGCTCCATGGCACACCAGATGCCATCTTGTGCCGAGCCTTTCCATCTACTCTGAAGGAAGCAGCAAGAAATTGGTACTCGATGCTAAAGTTGGGTATGATCTTCTTCCTCAACCAAATGAGCCATCAATTTGTGGCTCACTTTATCAGCAACTAACGTCCCAGGCGAGGCTCGAACTCCCTCATCAATATCAAGCAGAAGAAAAGAAAGTCCATGTTGGTGCATCAACTGGCATCACCTCGCTCTGATACCAATTGATGTTCCATGATATCGCTCGAACGCCAATCATCCTTAGCATCACAAGCCTCGATACCATATTGCGGAAGCCCCTAATTTTTAGCACGGACTTGAAGGAACCTGTGACATTCTCTATGGGCAGCAAACCATCGATCCTCCACCTGGATCTATGATGGGGTGCCTCCCTCCTTGGGCTTGAGGGAGATGCCCCCCTTCTCTAGGCCTTCTTCAAAAACCTTAGGGCGGCAACTCTAAAGAATCCTGATGCTCTCTGTTGAGATACCTTCCTTGATTGCTGCATCTCCGAGCCTCTCTTAGCCCTATATCTCTAGGGAAGCGCTACTACAGCACTCCAGTGCTCCCTGCCTATCACATAACCATCATACATCTCGACCTTTCGACCAAGACTGATCAGCAAATCATGCACCAAATCCTTCCACCCCAAGAAAATCCCTTTCTGTTAATCCTCTCAACCTCCACCTTCAATCCACTGCTCCCGATTGGCCAAACCACAATACTAATAGAGATAGATTTGAGACATACCATGGAATCCTTGTGTAGATTTTTGATTTTACCTTGTACGACTTCTTCTTCCCTTCCATGCACCATCAGGCTCTAAAACTTGGCTCTGATATCAATTATTATTCTTATGATTGCTCAAAGCCATAGCTATAGATCTGATCTCTTGCGTAAATCTGCATGTTAATCCAGCAAACTAAAGAAGATCTAAGAAAGATGAGAGAAGCTAGGATTTTGGTATTGGAACAAGAGAGAAGAGAGAAGAGAGTTAGGGAGAAAAGCTCAATTGCATTCCAACCTTATTGTAAAAGTTACAATATCCTGGTTTATATACTCTAGAGTTCCTACATGAACCCTAATAAACTCTAGCTCAAAAACTCCCCTAGGCTAACCTAACCCATACATGAATTAGCCTCCTTAAGACCTCTTGAACTAGGCCTTAAGACCCCTAGGATCAACCCAGATCTTAGCCCAAAATAGACCCTCATGTAACTCTATCCGCGCACTGAGTCAGCTCAGTCACGCTGAGCCGGCTCAGTTGACTGAGCTGGCTAAGTTTCATTAGATTAGCTTAGTTTGAAATTGAGCCGGCCCAGTCTTGTGCCATGCCAGTAGCCCCGAACGTGCAACTCTCTATTTTGCCTGTGCTCTGAGATGTTGCCGATCGAGTTTTGGACTGAGCCGGCTAGCCTGTAGAAAATTCTTTTTCTGTAGTCTTCAAGCTTCAGCTTTGATTTCTTGCTCCATCTTGTGTTTCAGATCTCCGAAGCACCAACCAAATCCCTTGAGGCCCTCAATACCTGAACCTCAAGCCCATGAAGAGCTACATGCCGTCTCCACCCTAGGACAACTCCTATCCTAGCCCTAGGACCACACCTATCCTAGCCTCCCCAAAGCCCTCACTCTGGCTCCGCCCATGGCTTCCTAAGGTTTTGGAGCACCACACCACCTACAATGAATAGATTTAAGGACTAATCGATAAATTCTTTCTTTATCGAATCTAAATAGTCCTAAGAACTTTATCATTTTAATGGTGTTCGTTAGAAGATGAATACTTTTATAATAAAAAATATCAAAAATATATATTTTTTATTAATGAATTGATTATAGATACAATGTAGCTCAACCATTAATAGACTGATGATTGACTTTGGGACACATTTTTAATAGGTCTTCTTTGAAGTTTTGAAATGCCCAAGTTCGGAGGAACCACAGTCAATAATGCAGGTCGACCATGAGCCTAGCTGGATCGACCTACTAGTTGCTTATCTCAAAGATGGAGTTCTTCCTTATGATCCAAAAGAAGCTCGAAAACTTAGAAATCAAGCCTCTTAGTATGTTCTATATGAAGGTAAGTTATATAAAAGATCATATTCTTTATCCTTTTTGAAATATCTCCAACCTTCTAAGGCCAATTTTGGACTATGGAAAGTGCATGATGGAATCTGTAGAAATCATTTGGGGGCTATGTCCTTATCTCACAAACTATTTCGACAGGGCTACTGTTGGCCAACAATATACCATGATTCTATAAAGTATATCAGCAAATATGATCGCTACCAAAGAAATGCAAAAATTTAAAGACAACCAGCCTTTGAACTTACACCCCTAAGCGCCCCATGGCCATTTGCACAATGGAGGATGGACATACTTGGACCCTTTCTTATGGCATTTGGATAGCGAAAGTTTCTATTGGTGGTAATTGATTACTTCACGAAATAGATTGAAGTCAGATCTCTGGGAAAAATTACTAAAGCTAAAGTCTAGGACTTCATTTAGAAGTCAATTGTATGCAGATTTGGTCTACCTCAGACTCTTATAATAGATAAATGGGTGCTAGTTTGTAGGGACAAAATTTGCTTAGTTTTGTGAAGATCTGAACATTGTCCATAATTTTACATCAATAGCTCATTCATAAGCAAACGGTGAGGCCGAGGTAACCAACCGAACCCTACTGCAAGATATTAAAGCAAGACTTAAGAGAGCAAAGGAGACTTGGGTGGATGAACTCTATCATGTACTCTGGGCATACCGAACTATCCAAAGACTGCCAATTGGGGAGGCTCCATTTGCCTTGGCTTTTGAAATAGAAGTCATCCCAATACAACTCAAACTTCTGTTAGTGCGAGTCATGGCATTCAATGAGCAGCGCAACTCACAGGATCTCAAGGCTAACCTCGACTTGTTGGAGGAAAAATGAAAAGAAACTCAAGTTTGGATGGCGGCCTACAAGCAGAAAGTAGCTCGCTACTACAACTCCAGAATCAGAGGCAATGTATTCAAAGTAGGAGACTTGGTACTTCAAGGAGCAGTTATTTCACAATCTCAGAACTAAGAAAAGCTCACCCCAAATTAAAAAGATCCATATGAAATCAAGAAGGTCGTCTGGCCCAGAACTTATTACTTGAAGAAACTCGGAGGAACAGATCTCCCATGCCCATAGAATTCAAAGTATTTGCGAATATACCACCAATGACTTCATTTCGAATATAGTTTTTATGTTTTAACATCTTCATTCTTGGTATAAATCTATGATGACAAAAAATAATCTCCTAAAATAATCAAAGTTAACCATGTCAAGAATAGAAGGAGGACCTCATCCTAACATGGATGAAGATCTTCAGTTATTTAAGATAGGAGGAGAGAGGTCCTTCAATGATCCTTCTATGCCCCTACTATCTTGTTAGAAATAGGAGGAGAACCTCATCCTAATAAGAGCATAGTCCAACTATGTTAAGAATAAGAGGAGGATCTCATCCTGACATGGATGAAGACCTTTGGTTACTTAAGATAGGAAGAGGGAAGAGGTCTACTCAACGGCCCTTTCGTGCTCCTACTATCCTATTAGGAATAGAAGGAGAACCTCATCCTAACAAGAGCAAAGTCTAACTATGTTAGGAATAGGAGGAGGATCTCATCCTGACATGGATGAAGATCTTCGATTATTTAAGATAGGAGAAGGAGAAAGCCCCACTCAACGGTTCTTTCATGCCCTTACTATCCTATTAGGAATAGGAAGAGAACCTCGTTCTAACAAGAGCAAAGTCCAACCATGTCAGAAATAGGAGGAGAATCTCGTCCTAACATGGATGAAGACCTTCGATTATTTAAGACAGGAAGAGAGGAGAGGCTCACTCAACGGTCCTTTCATGCCCCTACTATCTTGTTAGGAACAGGAGAAGAACCTTATCCAAATAAGAGCAAAATCCAACCATGTTAGGAATAGGAGAAGGACCTCATCTTGACATGAATGAAGACCTTCAGTTATTTAAGATAGAAGGAGGGAAGAGACCCATTCAATGGCTCTTTCGTGCCCCTACTATCCTATTAGAAGCAGGAGGAGAATCTCATCCTAACAAGAGAAAAGTTAAATCATGTCAGGAACAGGAGGAGCACCTCATCCTGACATGGATGAAGACCTCCGATTATATAAGATGAGAGATTCTTTCAATGATCTTTTTATATCCCTATGGTCCTATTGAAAATAGGATGGGGTACAAGAGCAAAAACTAACCATATCAGGAGTAGGAGGAGAACCTCATCCTGATACAGATGAAGACCTCCGATTATTAAGGATGGGAGGAAGACATTTTGTCAATAGCCATTCTCCCAAAAGATGAAATGAAGAAAAGAGAAAAATCAACAAACATCAAAGCCATGTAGAACAAGAAAACAATTAAGAAAATCATCATTTCATTAAGGTCGAAGTGTAGGAACCGATCTACGGTTCTAAGGTTAGCTTTTGAAACTTTTTCAAAATTATAGTAGAAGAGGTGAATTAATCATATTAAATCATGAATAATATAACATAAAACCCTAGATATAGGATCCTATTACATGATTAAGGCATTCTATTAAATTAAAAAATAAAATATCAAAAGAACTGCATATTGATCATATCAACCATAGACTACTTTAGATCAGATCTAAATATGTAATAAGGAGATCAGATCACCCTAACCTTTGAATCTCGAGTTTCTTAACTTGCTAATCTGGGCCTGAGATGGTTGCTCTAAGCTGCACATGTGTCTGACCTCTATGAGTTATCCACACAAGCCCTCAATTGTAGATCTGAAGTCCAATGCCCAAAAATTAGCATAGTTTGCTAGTACTGTGCTGATCCTTCTCCAACGATCAATCTGGATCTTCTTTCCTTCAAGCTTGGACTCTCCAACTTTTTAGAGTTAATGAAGATGATTCATGATACTGAGACATCTCTCAAACACTCACAAAGATGGAGGAATAGAAGTGAAAAAAGAAGCTTAGAAGAAGACCCTCTTCTTCTTCTTTCTTCTCTCACCAAAGCACCTTGATTGGTATCTTCACAAAATCCCATGCCCTAGGATTCTCTCTCAAATTTTTCACACCCCAAATGATCTCTCTCAGATGTGTAAACCATGAAAAAATTAGATCAAAATTTATTTTATATAAGAAGATATAGAGGAATCCTTGACTAGATCAAATACCTAGTCAAGGGTTATCCAAATAGGGCTAGACTTGGGGCGCCCAACCCTTCGGTGCCCTCTCCTTTATTTTTTGCATGGACTATCAGAGAATGTTGCACAAAAAAGCCTCTAAAAGTCATGAAAATTTAAGAGGAAAAATAAGGATGTGGGCGACACAAAATAGGAAGGAGTTTTGGTTTCTCAAAACTCTATCTCATAGAGTTTAAATCAACTCAAACTGTACTTTTGACTTGATCACAATATCTAAATACAATATTTAAGATAAAGGGAGCAAGGGGGTGTGCATGAACATCTGAAGAGAAATATTTCCATGAAAAAATTCAACAAAATGGCATGGTGGGCATTGGGGCTAAGGTGGCGCATGGAGATAGGAGTCCTAGTCTCACTAGGACTCCTAGTTTGACTTGGTCCAACTTGATCCTTGGACCAAATTAAATTATGATTTAATTAACCTAATTAGATTAAGTCTTATTCCAACTAATAACCTAATTAAATTAGATTTAATCAGATTTAATTTTAATTTAATTTGCTAATCAAATTAAAAATCAAGTTGATACAAGTCCTAATTGAACTAGGACTAGTTCTTCCTTGCAATTTGCTCATCCAATAAATCAATTGGACTTGATCCAATCAAGCCCAAACTAAATCTAATTAAATTATATTTAATTATACTTAATCTCAATTCTCTGGCTTAATCAAATTAAGCTAATTAGCAATCAAATTGCTAATCGATCCACTTATAATAGTTGCATTAGGTCAAACATTAATCGTATTGAATGTTTTAACCCTAGAACGATTCTTAATCGTCGATCAACCATCCGATCAGATCGAGAACTCTTATGTGTGTGATGCCATAGATTACAGTCTAAGTTGGTAGCATAGAAATAAATTTTTATATCCATCAAAGTGACCATCTAGCAATGATATTCGATAGCCGGATAGGTCGAATGTGTAGAACAACATCCTTAGAACCCATGTAGATATAGTTTTTGTATAATTCATCCCCTTGACCAAAATTCTCGCAGGATACCTCAAAGTTTAACTATCAACCCCTATTAGGTCATCCACATTATATTTCAAAATATCAAATCCATCTCATGGATTATCCTGGCCAAGATTTTTGCTATATTGAAATATAATGATGCATTCTTCTCAACTCTTAGAGTGGTCAATCCCATCTTGATCACTCACCGACATCATAAGTACTTGACTATACCCCAAAACTTTTTATCACTGAATTAAAAGTTCAATTAGTCTGGTACCAAAGCACAGTGAGTTGCTTGCAAGCCACTATGGTGATCTCAGATCTAAGGGATATTTATACCAATCCCATCAAAGCAATTCTTGACAGCAGAATGCTCTGAAGTTGGTCATGTTCAATGATGATATATCCATACATCTCACTTATATGCCATACCAGTGTCTCCGCACTCCTTGGTTAAGAGGACAACCAACCCATATGGCACACAATGATCTATGCTTGATAAATACTGTTGTCCTTATTAACAGTGTATCATTTAATCGTGAACAGTTTAAGAACTAATCAATAAATCCTCTCTTTATCAAAGCTAAATAATTCTAAGGACTTCATCACAACAATGGAGTTCATAAGAAGATGTAGACTTTATGATGAAAATATCAAAAATATATTTTATTTAATAATGAATCAATTATAATTATAAGCTAGCACAACCGTCAATAGGCTGACGATTGCTTTGGAACATGTTTTCCAACAACTTCCACTTGTCCTAAAGCCACTCAGCACAGTATCTAATATCTATCTTTGACTTATGGTCGTAGAACTCTTTTATCGCCAGAACTTTAGTGAAGGGGTCGGCCAAGTTATTCTTTTCATCGATCTTCTGAAGGTTGACGTTATCTCTATCCACGATCTTCCAGATCAGGTGGTAGTGGCGCAGTATGTGCTTCGTCCGCTAGTGTGCCTTTGGTTCCTTTGCCTGAGCAATGGCACTAGTGCTGTCATAGTAGAGCAGGACCAAACCATTAAGGAAGGATGCTACTCCAAGCTCAGTGATGAACTTCCTCAGCCACACAACTTTCTTCACAGTATCTGATGCTGCGATGTACTCTGCTTCACAAAGAGTCTACCATAGTATACTGCTTGGAAGTCTTTCAGCAAATGGCTCCATCATTTAGGGTAAAGACATAACCCGACACGTTTCTACTATCATCATGGTTAGATTGAAAGCTGGAGTCAGTAAACCCCACAAGTATCAAATCCAACTCACCATAAACCAACCATTGGTCCTTAGTATTTCTTAAATACTTAAGGATGGTTTTAACCATTTTTCAGTAGTTTTCTCCTGGATCAGATTGGTATCTACTCACTACTCCTAGTGAGTATGCCACATCTGGTCTCGCACATGTCATGGCATACATGATAGATCCCACTATCAAAACATATGGAACTCTGCTCATATGCTCTCTCTCTTTAGGAGTTGTCGGACAATCTTTCTTAGAGAGAGAAATTTCATAACCTATCGAAAAATAGCCCTTCTTGAAATTCTCCATGCTAAATCTTTTCAGTACAGTTGCTATGTACGTGGATTGGGACAACCCAAGCATCCTCTTAAATCTATCCTTATAGATTTTTATTCCTAGGATGTAGGATGCTTCACCCAAGTCCTTCATGGAGAACTGAGATGACAACTATACTTTTGTTCCTTGCAGTGTGAAGATGTCATTCTCGATTAAGAGAATGTCATCAATGTACAAAAGAAGAAATACCACTACCGAACCATTCACCCACTTGTAGATGCAGCACTCTTCTTCGTTCTTAATGAAGCCATACATTTTGATCACTTTATCTAAATGCATGTTCCAACTCTGAGATGCTTGCTTCAATTCATAAATAGATCTCTAAAGCTTTCACATCTTGGACTCATCTATAGATGTAAACCCCTCAGGTTATATCATATACACTTCTTTTGTCAACTCTCCATTCAAAAAAGCTCTTCACATCCATCTGCCAGATCTCATAGTCCAAATGGGTAGCTATAGCAAGCATTATCTGAATGGATTTGATCATTGCTATAGGAGAGAATGTCTCGTCATAGTCAATACCATAACATTGACGATATCCCTTGACAACCAAATGGGCTTTATAGATCTCCACCTTTTCATCTGCATCCCTCTTCTTTTTGAAGACCCATTTACACCCAATGTGTTTAAACCCTTCGGATGGGTCAACCAATATCCACACATCATTTACTTCACGAACTCTATCTTGAATTTCATAGCCTCAAGTCATTTCTCAAAATTAGATCTCTGCATTACATCCACGTAGGTGATCGGATCCTCATCATTCTCATCGAGCTCGATAGGATCACCGTTCCAGACCAAGAAATCATAGTATCTATCTGATTGATGTGGTACTCTACCGGATCACCTTAATGGTGTAGAGATACTGGGCTCTAGATCTGATCTAATCAAATTCGGTTCAAATTCGATAATAGGTGTCGGCTTTTCTACCTATTAAACTTCATCGAGTTCAATCTTAGAGGCAACAATTCCTTCACCAAGGAACTTCATTTCCAAGAAGATTGCCTTAAGACTGATGAATATCTTTTGTTCATCAGCATGGTAGAAAATATACCCTTTTGATTCTTTGGGATATCCTATTAATATGCATTTGTTGGACCTATGTCCAAGTTTATCTATGATTAACCATTTCACATAAGTCGGGTATCCCCAGATCCTAAGGTGCGAAAGTGCTGGCTTACATCCTGTCCATATCTCATATGGAGTTTTAATTATAGAATTACTTAGAATCCTATTTAATAGATAGCAAGCCGATTCAAGTGCATATCCCAAGAAGGATATCAACAAGCTGGCAGAACCCATCAAGGATCGGACCACATCTAATAGAGTCTGATTTCTCCTCTTAGAAACACCATTATGCTATGGTGTTCCTAGAGGAGTCCATTAGGAGAGAATTCCATTCTCTTCTAGATATATGAGAAACTCACCAGAAAGGTATTCTCCTCCTCGGCCAGATCGAAGAGTCTTAATATTTTTTCTAGTTTATTTTTCTACTTCACTTCTGAATCGTTTGAATATTTCAAATGACTCTGACTTATGTTTTATTACATAGACATATCCATACCTGGATAGATCATTTGTGAAAGTAATGAAGTAGAGATATCCACCTCTAGCACTTGTGCTCATTAGTCCACATACATCAGTATGTACTAGACCTAAGAGCTCAGTGGCTCTCTCATCTTTTTCAGTAAAAGGTGACTTGGTCATTTTTTCAAGAAGACAAGATTCACAAGTTGAAAGTGATTTACAATTACTGACTTCAAGAATTTTCTCTTGAGTCCAACATGTTTATCCTATTCTTTTTGATGTGACCTAGCCTACAGTGCCATAAGTAGATATCAGATATGCTATCTAATCTAGAATACTTGCCAGTGGAATAAACTACATTAATAAGTTATGGTAACATGTATACATCATTGTTCAAATGTTCAGAGAATATAGTAATACCATTCATAACGACATTACAAAATTCTTTTTTTATTGAAAATTTATAATTATCTTTGGCCAAATGGCCTACAAAAATGATATTCAAAAAGAAACTAGGACAAAAATGACAATCACTAAGAACAACTGTATGACACTCAAATATAAGTTTCAAGATTCCTAATGCTAGAATTGGAACCAGATTTTCATCTCCAATATTAAGAAAACTCTCACCTTGATCGAATCTCCTACTGACCTACAGCCCCTACAATGAATTGCAAATATGGTAAGGGCTACCGATATCCAATACCCAGTCAGTTTTATCATAAATAAAGAAATTGCAAGGAGTTATTTTATAAATACCTTGTCCAGCAATAAATTGCTTCTTTCTTGGCCTGTTTGGATCCAGTGAGATAATGTATTGAGGACAGTTACTCTTTCAGTGCCCCCACTTCTTATAGAAGAAGCATTCAGCTTGACTCTTATCAGGCTTAATCTTCTTGATTTGGTCCTGCACAGATGTCCCAGCATGAACATGCACTTTCTTTGACTTTTTCTTCTTGTTCTTCTTCCCTTTCTTAAAGGATCGAGAACCAAAAGATGAATCTCTCACTAAGTTCATGGACTCCTTGTAGAGCTAGTGATCCTTCTCAAAGTTTTGAAGCAACCCCAGTAACCCGTGGTAGTTAACTTCAGGCTTTGTCATTCTATAATGAGTAAGGAATGGAAGATATGATTTAGGCAATGAGTTCAAAATCGCATCTTTCCCTAGTTGCTCATGCAAGAAAAATTCAAGCTTGCTCAAACGCTCCATTAGCTCGATCATGTATAGTACATGATTAGTGACTGAAGCTCCATCCCTTATCATGGCATTGAAGATGGCACAACTAGTCTTGTGCCTCTCAACGTCATCGGATGTACCAAAAAACTCATTCAAAATTTGAAGCATGTCTTCTGGTTGAGCTGACTCAAACCTGCGACTGAATTCATCGCTCATGGCAGCCAACATAATGCAATGCACTATGATTCGATCATTGAGCCACTTCTAGTAAGTATCTCTGACCATTTTACGTGCATTGGGTGCTGGCTCTTCATGTGCCAGATCTGTCAGTACATATAAAATCCATTCATTATTCAGGATAACCTTCAACTTTTGATACCAGTTATCAAAGTTGGGTCCCACTAGCTTATCATTGTCTAACAATAATAGGAGCGAAAGAAAAGTGGCCATGTCTGCACAAAGAAAAAATAAAATTTAATTAGTAATTGATTCATTAAACCTAAAGATTTAGACTTTTAATCAAAAGATTCTTTCACTATTTTATTCGAATTAGAAGCCTCTACCTCAAATTCGAGGAATTATCCTAATTTCTTTGTGGGTACTAAAATTCACATAGACTGCACACAAGTCCAACTTTGATTGATCAACCTATATACATCTAAGGATAGGTTCATAATCATTTATTTCTCTAAATAATTTTTAGTAATTTAATTTTGCCCCAATCCCTAAGCAGTAGGCTTTAGCCTCCACTGAAAAGGTCCGGTTAGGTCCAACTATTAACATGACCATACTTGGTCCATCTAACCAATGAATAATAAAGTCCAATTTTGGTTGGTCAACGTAACCACCATTTAGATAGATGCGGCTAAGAAATCATATTATGAATAATAATTTCATTAGCCGATAAGCACTAGGCCTTTGGGCCTTCGATGATTATCAAACTAATAAACCCATTATCATCCACTTAATGGGAGGCTATGATCTAGATATCACCATAACTATTTCATTTTTAGGGATCTAATAATTTTAGAGGATTTAATTGATTTGATTTAAAGAAGATAGAGAGAATGAACCAACCAATTTGGATCCTCTCACTGACTTCACCAAGTCAGATAAAAAAAAAAAAGAACCTAATTCAAACCGACATTAAGAGCACCTAAATCAATCACACTGACTTACCTAATTGACATGGGTGAGCCCAAATCACCAATTGATCTAATCAAAATCTAATGCGCTAGGATGGCCTAGTAAGTGAGATCAGTGGAAAGGATATGCTATTAACTCGTCAAAGACCAAATCAGTACGAGTAGCTTTCAATTAAAAATCATTGGTCAGACTGCCAAACTTACCTTAGACACCATTCAGTTCATTAGTTTCAACTTGACCAACCTAGTAATTTTGGATTGGACCTCATAGTTAGGAATCAAGTCCATCTTGGTTCTCATTAGAGACATGGACTTGACCAACTATAATTATTGTAATTAATCTAGAGAATCCTTGATCTAATCTAAGTCAACTATTGATTAGAATTAGTCAATTCTCTAATTAAGTCCATTCTTTAATCTAACCTTAGGTGTAACCCAATTAATGAACCTTGTTGGGGGTAAATCTACTCCTGCCAAAGTTCGGCTAGATATCTGATCACTAAATGATCCAGTCCAGTAGCGACAACTAAGGTTGAGAATCACCCAAATTCGTAAGATCCCTCTAGACTTCACCCAGATAAGCTTGAATAGTAGAAGTGGCCAAGCTCCTCCATCCCAGGCAGTCAGCCTTTTTTGGTAGAACTTCCTTTAGACAAACTTTCATGCTCCGTTGAGAGTGTCGAACTTCTCCTTCAGTCAAATTTCTCCACCACTCGAACTTCTTCTGGACTTCTCCTTCAGTCAAACTTCTCCATCAATCGAACTTCTTTCGGATTTCTCCTTCAGTCAGACTTCTCCACCAGTCGAACTCCTCCCGAACTTTTCCTTTCATTGAACTTCTTTTGAACTCCTTCTGGCTACCTAGAAGGAACTTAGCACCGACTCTTAATATGGCGAATAACGACCCATGTACATTTGATCTCAAGAACCTCCAAGCTCCTCTGAAATAATATCAGTGAGGGATGCTCCATCGCCTATAGCCATCCCATCGAAACTTTAGCTAGCACGTCACAATAATAGACACTATCCTCCATAATAAACTTCACGTGGCCTGGAACAGCCCACTATCAAATGGTTGTAGCCGCATTATTAGTTTGTTATAGGCTCCGCCTATATAAGAGACCCTGCAGATATATTTTCTTCTTGAAGCTCTCATTCTTCTTCTCAAAACTCTGCCAAAATTTCTCTGAGCACTCCATTTTTGTTGGCCAAAAGAGCTAACTTGATCATCGAAGGAACTTGTCGAAGCCACCACCTCCGACTCCAGATGAGACTTATTTTGTAGGTCACTATCGGTGACCTCGTCCTCTCCGACTCCAGCCTTGATTCCGACAACAACCAAATTTTGCACCAACAAAATTCGTAATAAAAGAAGGGACTCCCTCTTTCTCTTGGGATTTTTTTGTTTTTAAAGGAGTACTCAATAGAGATCTCTCTTCTGCTACCTCGAAGTTCTTCTTCCCCAGCTGATCTCAAGAAGATACCTCCTAGGAAGGCTTCAACTCGACGATCAATCATCTCCACGATCAGATCTCATCTAGATCTACCCACCCCTATCTCATCCCCAGCATCTCAGGATCCACCAATAGCAATGTGTTAGATATATGTGCCCTAGAAGCCAGAATTGGCTGACACTTGTAATACACTTCTAGGGATAGAATTATAATTATGACTATAATCAATAAAATGGGTTATTTTCTATCACATATGTGTATTTAGTGTCTATGATACATCCTTTAAGTTAATGGTAATGATAATTCATATTTTCAAGAGTTGAAAATTTAAGACATGAATAATCATTATTAACTCATAAAATTCTCCCGACCATAGGATCATCATGAGGATGGTGATTGATCCAGAAGGTTGGTGTACAATCGCTTCTCTTTAGTAGATGAGTCTTAAGTCTATGGTGTGGAGACACCGGAGCGAGAGTATAGGTACTCATTAGAGAACGAGGGAACTGAAAGTCTACCTTCTCGTCAATAACTGACTCGATGCTGCAGTGGTGTGTCTGGTTCTTTGACCTAAGGTGCATCGGCAGTTCACCTTGAGGGTGTTATAGTTTGACTACACCATAACTCGGTCTCCTAGCCATTTGAAACCCTGAGGTGTATGTTGGCTATAGCATGTTCATTGTAGGAACTGGATTGCATCAAGATGGAATCTATCTACCTCGGTGGTAGAGGAGCAGCCCTATGATGATCATGAGAATCAAGTCCAGAAGCCCATGGCCATGGCAGAGTGAAATAATAGAAAGAGTTTCTATTTAGATTTTCACATCGGACTTGAATCGAATGATTACATCATATGACAGAGACTAGGGTTTGACAAGTTCACCTTAACCCTAATCTGATCGGAGCTCAAGATAGAAGAACTTAATCACACAAGGTAGCTGCACCAAGAGGTTCGCATTCAGCTCTGATGGGTTGCCACCATATACTGCTAGGTGTCACTGGTGGATTTTGGGAGCAATTAGAATGATTTAGATGATCGATCATTCTAGCTGTTCGAATCAGAAGAGTTCTGATCCATCGAAAGGAGTTTCGATGATGTCGATGATAGAGATCATGACATATCCCATTACCATATAGAACTGAACCTAACTGGGTCACACAAACAAGGGTTTGAATCTGGTGATCATCAATTGAACTGATCTAGTTCAATTGATCTGAATGAGATTCAATTAGGTTCAAGAAAATCGTGCTAGCACTCGATTGAACCTAACGTTCTTCTTTTACTATCATAAATAGTTGTCCTGACTGAGCCAAAGAAGTTTGTGCTCGATCAGAGGCCTTCACTTGGTCTGACTGGAGTCTGTCCAGATCAGAAAAGGGTTGTCTTATTTTGTAAGATAATACCTGCCATTTTTGGTCACCTGCCATTTTTCGTTCTTTGACTTTGGTCAAAAGTTGACCTTTGACTGGTCAAATATTGACCATTGACACTTTGACTTCTGTCCACATGTCATGCACCTATTGGAGAGCTAGTGGGGTCTTGTCCCCCTACCAGAACCTGGCAAGGAGGAGGGTGCACTACCCTTGGCGTGCGCCCAAGCTGGAGGCACCCAAGAGTCCCTATAGGATAGGGACTCCATCTCCTTTTTGGATTTTGATTAGACACCTCCTAAGAACCAACTTTGACTAGTCTTAGGCACCATCTAAGGAGGAATCCAAGGGACTCTATTCCCACCAATCAGATTTAGATCTGATTTCACAAAGGGTTGTGATTGATTGGGAAGAAGAAGAGTTGGATCACGCTTAGTCTATAAATAAGACCCTGCGCCCAACTAAAGGAGAATCTGAAAATTTCCATGCCCCAAGGCTGCCTCTCTCTTCCTCCTCCATGCCAAGCCAATCTTCTCCCTCTCCTCTCCATGCCCAAAGTAGTTTGGGATTTCAGTTGGTGCAATCTAGATGAGAGAAAGGCGATAGAAAGCTAGAAGGTTGCGCTGCTGCAAAGGACAACTGCTGATCTTCAAAAGGTGTTTTGAAGATCCTCCAAATCAGATTCAGATCTAATTTTTAGAGATGTGATAGAGAAGAAGAGGATCTCCAGATCCAGTCTGAGTGGATACCGGTAGAGGCCAGGCACTTGCATGGCTAGATCCAGAACCTTCCGCTGCTTACAGGATCATCAATGGGTAATAGGATTACCCTACATCAAGGTAAATTAAATTTGATTTAATTTATCTATATTTTATTTTTATTATTAAAATAATAAAAATTAGATCTGAAAACATCCTAAGATCTAATTTAGATCAAAGAGAAAAAATTTTTGAAATATATCTCTTGATCTGATCAGATCTGAACGAACCTGGTCCGGGAAATCAGGATTTTCCTTCAACTGGTATCAGAGCCAAGGTTCTAAAGTGTTTAGATCTGATTTTAAATTTATTTTAATTAAAAAAAATAAGTGATTTTAGATGTCACATGAGATGTGATCAGATCTAAAATCAGAAAAAATTAAAATTAAATGATTTGGATCTAAGATTAGAAAATATGCATGACTAGTTCTAAAATAGAATAGTTCTATAGAATAGTCTTGCATGTTTTCAATTTAATTTGATTAAATCATATTTTAGATCTATTTATTTACTATTTTTTGATATTATAATTATTATAATAACATCTAAAAAATAGTAAATAAAAATTATTTAATTTTAAACATCATATGAGATATGATTGATGCATGTCTAGACTAGTTGTAGAATAGTTCTACATAGTTGTCTAGATTAGAATTTATTTTGATTAGATCAATTTAAATCTAATTTTTTAGATTATTATGAGATAATTTAGATCTAAAAATATGCATGATTCGATACATGAGATGTATGCAAAATATGCCATGATTAGATCTAATTTGTATATGAGATATATGATATAGATCTAAAACTGTTTTGTAGTATTGCATGTTCCTGATTAAGGCGTTCCTCTTGGCCGTCCGGTCATAAGAATGAAGAAGGGTTTAAAGGCCCTCTCCTTCCATCCGATGGGGTGTTCTTATGATGTGTAGGGGTGCTGCGCATTCGTCCTTAATCAGAAACCCAAAACTTACTTTCTGCAAAATCCCTAGATCCTGAAACCCTAGGATTTATTGTGCATATTTTATTTATGAACCCTACTTAATTAAGAATTAAGATTATGGAATATTAATTAGGTCTAAAATTGAGAATTTCAGATCTAAGACATATTCATAATACTGGGTTCGGGCTTGGGTAGCTCAATTAGGTCTAAGCGGTTGATCAAACCGAATCAAGAGTTGGTTAGATGGGATCAACAATGCTTAAATTGACCAGCCTAATAGGATTAAGTCTGGGTCAAGATCGAGTCACGATCAAGCAAGACCTAATTAGGCTCAGAGGTTAGAGTCTGGATTGTAGGCTAACCCAATTGGTTCTGACTCAACAATTTGGTGTCTAAGGTAAGTTTGGCACATACGACCGACTGATTTTTAATTGGAAGCTACTCGACCTGAATGCATTCTTGTACGAGTTAATGGCATATTCCTTCCACCGATCTCACTTACCTGGCCATATCTGTTGACACAGTTCTGATCTGAGGTGGTCAATAATCCGAGCTAACCCATGCCACTAGGTTAGTCATAATTGTTATGACTATGATAAGTCTAGTTTAATGAGACCTGAATCAATTCTCCCTAAGAAAAGATTAAGTCTGAGGTCTTCCACCATTGTAGATGTGCGGGCCCTTCCCGGGGTTGATTGTTCTCGGCTGGATACAGTGGCTCAGTTGCACCGAGAAAGATGCAACCATGTCTATTAGGCATTGGATGCTATGGGCTGGAGGATGAGTTGGGCTCAATATTCTAGGATACGGTGAGAGACTCAATTAGAAATTTGGTCTGTGCAAATGGTGGGTCTGACTTAACTAAGGAGTGGATCAATATTCCGGATACGGTGAGATTCATGAATTAGAGATCCAAGTTTGGGTGCACCATGATTAGAGAATCATTGAACAAGAGTTGTTCACTCATTGGCTAACCCATCACCAATAACTGTTAGGTGAGGTGATGAGTCAGTTGGTGAGACCGCACCACCCACTAGAAATCATTAATCATGGAGATTTTTGCATCTCTACAGAGGGAGTGTAGGGATCCAAGAAAATAGTGGAAGCTAATTTATTTAAAAATAAAATCCCTAAACAAACTTGGTCAAGTCATAATTACAGTATCTAACTAGAATCTTTGACTCTCTACAGGAAAATGTCTGCGTCCAACCCATTAGCACGTATCCTGGACACACATAGACTGATCGGACCCAATTATAAAGATTGGCTCAGGAACTACAAAATTATTTTGGGTTTTGAGAAGTTAACCCATGATTGGACCAGGACCCTCCCACCTTACCAGCCCGTCCATCCACTGAACAGAGAGCATCTCTGAAAAAATGGATAGACGAAGATAATAAGGCCAGATATTACATGTTGGGCTCGATGTCTGATGAGCTCCAGCGCCAACATGAAGATATCAGGGACTGCTCGCCAAATGTTGGCTCACCTGCAAGAGATGTTTGGTGAACAGAGTCGCGCAGCCAAGTATCAAGTCACGAAACGACTTTTTAAGGCTAAGATGCATGATGGGCAGTCAGTCCAAGATCACTGTCTGATGATGATCAAGGACATTGGAAGAGCTTGAGAAGCTCGGTGTGAAGTTAGACTTGGACCTGTAGAACGATATTATTCTGCAATCCTTGACTGATGCATATGGGCAATTCATCATGAATTACCACATGCATAAACTTCAAAATTTCTTGGCCGAATTAATGAACATGCTGGTCACCATGCTGAGCTTTCTATGAAAGGTTCTAAAGGCTCAGTTCTTGCTATGGAATAGACTTCTTCCAAAAGAAAGTCTTCTGAAAAGAAAAAGAAGTCTGTAAAAAAGCAGAAGGTGGAAGGAGTAAAGAAGAAGAAGGCAGAGCCGAAGAAGAAGGATGCTGTCCAAAGAAAAGTATTTCCATTGCAACAGCGATGGCCATTGGAAGCGAAACTGCCCTACTTACCTGGCCACCCTGAAGAACAAGAAGGAAGGTCCTTCTGGAGGTATGCTCGTTATTGAGTCTAACCTTACGGTTTCTTCTGCATCCAGTTGGGTGCTTGACTCTGGTTCTAGTGCTCATCTGTGCACTTCCATGCAGGGTCTTGAGGATAGCAGGAGGCTGAGGGATGGAGACATGATCCTACGCATCGGTAATGGAGCAAGAGTTGCTGCAGTGGCCGTGGGAAACATACCCTCTTCGATTACCATCTGGGTTTAGACTTAGTTTTGAAAGACTGTTATTATGTGCCTGCAGCTAGCAGGAAATTTGATTTCTATTTCATGCTTAGCACTAGAAGGCTATGTGATTACCTTCTTTAAGGACCATTGTAACATTCTTTATGAAAGAAATAAAATTGCAAATGGTTTCCTTATTAACGATCTTTATCAGCTACATATTGATGTACCTGTTCTAACTATCGAGCAAAACATGAATTCCAAATGACCTAGAGATAGTCCAAATGATAGGTAACTATGGCCTGAGATTGGTCATATAGTAGAAGATAGAACAACAAATTGAGAAAATGGCTATTGAGTCCGTTTGCTTTCGAATCATATCCAACTTATGAATCTTGTTCTTCAAAGACAAAAAATGACCAAAACTCCCTTTTGTGGGACATGGAGAAAAGGGCCATAGATTTCCTTGCCCTAGTTACATACTGATGGTGTGCGGCCCATTTTTGATGTGCGGCTAGAGGGTAATTTTATCTACTTCAATTACATTTAACTGATGATTCTATCTAGTAATGGATAATGTTGTTCCTTATGAGAATATAAATTTGAAAGCTTTTGAAATTTTCAAAAAATTCAGACATGAGGTAGAAAAACAAACTAAAAAATCCATTAAGGTTCTTCGATCAGATCGAGGAGGTGAATATCTTAGCCAAAAATTCCTAGACTATGTCAAGAAAAATGGCATAGTCTCTCGATGGACTCCACCAGAACACCTCAACTCAATGGGGTTTCAGAATGATGAAATCGAACTCTATTGGATATGGTTCGATCCATGATGAGCTTCACAGATCTTCCTGATTTTTTTTGGGGACACTCATTGTTAACTTCAATTTGTCTACTGAATAGGGTTTCTCTAAAAACCGTTCCTATCCTACACTGTACGAGATTGGCACGGTAAAGAAACCAATTGAGTCCATCTCAGAAATTAGGGTGTTCGGTCTCATGTAACAGACAACAACGATAAGTTAGAGTTTAGGTTCCTTCAGGCTGATTCCATTAGGATACTCCCTAAAGTGTCATTTAGGATACTATTTCTACAATTCCAGAAGATGATAATGTGATTGCTGAGTGACATGCCAATCTTTCTTGAAAATAATTTTATTCAAGATAGTGGCATTGGAAGCAGATTAAGCTTGATGAGAAAGTCATAAAGTACAACGAGCTGGACAATTGGAACCAATCAGGTTGAGCAATATAAGAAACTACCGTCCTCCACCTCGTAGATCAGAAAAGAATTGTTTACGTCCCCTGAAAGATACTTAGGTTTACACATTTCAAAGAAAAGTAGAAGAAAATATTCCTCGTAGGTAATGGAAGCTCATAACACACAGGTAATGCAACTGACAAACGAAGGCCCGATATCAGATATCAGACTCATAAGAAATGGCTAGAGGTAATGCATCAGAACAATCTGACTTGAATGCACTCAAACCAAGTTGGACCTTGGTGATTCTCCAAAAGGTATAGGTAACACTATTGGGTGTTAAATGGATCTTCAAGAGAAAGAATTGGTGCATGATGAAGTGAGAACATTCAAGGCTAGACTATGAGACAAAAGGTTTAGTCAACGCGAAGGCATTAACTATTCCCGGATACATTTTTTCCAGTGGCTTATGCTAATCCATTCCGCACATGCTTGCGTTGCAGCCTATTTCGATTATGAAATTAATGGTCATGGATTTGTGAAAACGGCAATTCTTAATGGATATCTTTAGGAAGATATCTATATGGAACAGCCGCTAGGTTTCACATCCAGTGATACTGATCACAGTTTGTAAGCTGCAAAGGTCCATATATGGACTTATAGCACAGCATCTCGGAGCTGGTAACACTCATTTCAATGAGTGAATCAAACATTTGGTTTCATCAATAAATGAAAAGAAATCATGGTATCTTCAAAAAAAGGTTAAGTGGGAGCACTGTTGTCTTCTTCCGTATTGTACGTGAATGACATCCCTCCTTATTGGGAATGGATATTCCGCATGTTGACCAGAGTTAAATAATGTGGTTGTCCAAGGAATTCTCCATGAAAGACCTAGGTGAAGCATCCTTTATTCTAGAATTAAGGTCTATAGGGATAGACTGAATATGGATGCTAGGCTTTCATAGAAATGTACCATAGAGAAAGTACTAAAAATATTTAGTATGAAAACTCTAAGAGGGATTAATATCCTTCAAAACATGGTATCATCTTTCCAAGAAGATGTCCCTAAGACACACCTGGGAAAATAGAAACGCATGAGCAAGATCCCCTTATGCTCTCTGCAATAAAGGGAGCCTCATGTATGCCATGCTATGTACACGGACGATATTACGCCCATGCTGTGAGTGTCACAATAGATATCATCAAATCCAGATGAAAGAACATGGACTTCTATGAAATGTATCTTTAAGTACTTGGCAGAACAGGATATGATGGTTTGTCTATGGTAATGGAGAACTCCAAGTCTAGGGATACCAACAGACATCGGATTCATGTCTGATGTAGATGATCGAAAGTCGACAATCTGGAAGTTTGTTTGTGTGCCATGGTGGTGCTGTCAGCTGAAAGAGTTCCAAGCAAATCATGATAGCAAGATTTCACCATGGAAGCAGAATATATCGCTGCATCAGAGGCTGCGAAGGAATATCTGGTACAAGAAGTTTGTTAGCAGAAATCGAAGTAATGCCAATCAGATGGCATTTCCACTTACTAGCGACAGACAATGGCGCCAATACGGCCCTTAAAGGAGCGACGAGGTTTTTCACCAAAAAAGTCCAAAGCACATTGAGCGGCTCGATGACCGAAACCTCATCCGGAATTAACCTCGAGAAGGATACGTTCGAGGTCAGAGAGTCAACTTGCAGACAATGCGCAGACCCACTTACAAAACCGTTGGACAATAAAATTCGAAGCCCACCTTGAGAAGATGGGACTTAGACTGTTAGCCAATGGCTTTAGGAATAATGAAGATTTATTAGATTATATGGTTGCCCGTACGAAGCCAGAAATTGGCTGACACTTGGTAAATCACTTTAGGGCATAAATTATAATTTGACTATAATCAACTAAAATGGGTTATTTTCTATCACAGATATGTCGATTTAGTGTCCCTGTGATACAATCCTTGTAAGCTAATGGTAATGATAATTCAATATTTTCAAGAGTTGAAAAATTAGACATGAATAAATCAATTATTAACTCATAAAATTCTCCCCAACCATAGGAATATCATAGGATGGTGATTGATCCGGAAGGTGGGTGTACCAATCACCTTTCTTTAGTAGATGAGTCCTTGAAGTCTATGGTGTGGATGACAATCGGAGCGAGAGTATAGATGACTCATTAGAGAACGAGGGAAGGGACCCTGAGATCATGATCTACTTCTCATCAATGACTACTCGATGCTGAGTGGTGGTGTCTGGTATCTTTGACTCTGAAGGTGCATCGGCAGTTCACACTTGAGGTGTTAAATATTGACTACACACAACCTCTCTCCAGCTATTTCGAAACCTGAAGGTGTATGTTGGCTATTATGCTAGTTTCATTGTAAGAAACTGATTGCATCAAGATGATCTATTAACCTCGTGGTAAGAGGAGAGCCCTATATGATCATAAGAATCAAGTCAGAAGCCATGGCATTGGACAGAGTAAATAATAAGAAAGATTTCTATTTAGGTTTTTCACATCAGACTTGAATCGAATATTCATTCATTACAAAGAACTGGCATTTGATGCAGTTCACCTTAACCCTAATCTGATCGGAGCTTAAAAAAAGAACTGAATCACAAGTAGCTGCACACCAAAGGTTTCGCATTCCAGCCCTCTGTGGGTTGTCCACTATGTGCTAGGTGTCACTAGGTGATTTTGAGAGCAATTAGATGATTTAGATGATCAACTCATTCTAGCTGTTCGATCAAAAGAGTTCTGACCATCGAAGGAAGTTTTTGATGATGTCTGAATGATAGAGATCATGAACATATCCCATTACTCATATTAGACTGAACCTAACTGAGCAACAGAAAGGGTTTGAATACTGGTGATCATCAATTAACTGAATCTGTTCCAATTGATCTGAATGAATTAATTAGTGTTTCACAGAAAATCGTGCTAAGCACTCGATTGAACCTAAACGTTTCTTCTTTTACTATCATAGATAGTTTTCCGACTAGAGCCAAAGAGTTTTGCTCGATCAAGAGGCCTTACTTGGTCTGACTGGAGCTCTGTCCAGATAAAAAGGGTTGTTCTTATTTTGTAAGACTAATACCTAGCTATTTTGGTCACTGCCAATTTTCGTCTTTGACTTTGGTCAAAAGTTGACCTTTGATGGTCATATTAACCATTGACATTTGCATTGACTTTTCTGCCCTGTCATGCACCTATGTGAGAGCTGTGGGGGTCCTTTACCCCTATTCAGAACCTAGGCAAGGAGGAGGGGCATGCCACCCCTTGCGTCAGCCCAAAGCTGGAGGCAACCAGGAAGTCCTTTGGATAGGGGACTCCATCTCCTTTTTGAATTTGATAGACCCCTCCTAGAACCCAATTTGACTGAGCTTAGCATGCCAATCTAGTAGAAACTCCAAGGGACTCTATTCCCACTTAATTAGATTTAGATCTATTTCATAAAGGTTTATGATTGGTTGGAAAAGAGAAGAGTTGGGATCTAGCTGTCCTATAAATAAGATCCTGCCCCAACTCAAGGAGAATCTGAAAATTTCCCATGCCCCAAGGCTGCCCTCTCTCTTCCTCCTCCATCTAAGCCAATCTCTCCCTTCCTCCTCCATGCCCAAAAGTAGTTAGGATTTCAGTTGGTGCAATCCTAGAAGAAGAGAAAGGACAATAGAAAGGCTAGAAAGAGCTGCGCTATGCAAGGATAATCTTGATCTTCGAAAGGTGTTTTGAAGATCCTCCAATCCAAGATTAGTCTATTTTTAGAGATGTGATAGAGAAGAAGAGGATCTCCAGATCCATCAAGTTGATACAGTAGAGGCCAGCACTTGCGATGGCTAGATCCAAGACTCTTCGCTCTTGTTACAGAGGATCATCAATGGATAATGGGAATTACTCTACATCAAGGTACATTAAATATAATTTAATTTATCTATAATTTTATTTTTATTATTAGAATAATAAAGATTCAGATCTAACATACTCTAGATCTATATTAGATAAGAGAAAATTTTTTGAATAATATTTCTCTGATCAATCAAGATCTAGAACGAACCCTAGGTCGCGAGGAAATCAGGATTTTCCTTCACAATGGTGATGCAAGCAAAATTTAACCTATTGGTCTAGCAGGTTATAGGCCTCAGGTAAAGCAGCGCCGGCCATGTAGGTCAACCGCAACCTCCGATGTCGATTAGGTTTTGCAGCAAGCTTCCCAGAACCCCAGGATCCAGTCTAGGGATGACTAACTTGGGCGAGTCGATCAGTAACTTTCAGGCAAGAGAAGCAAAGGATAGAGAGCCCTTGCTCTGAGCATGATTCAATCCCTGGGCGGACTTCATCCCCATTCAGCTAGAAGACTTTGAGTCATGACGTGAGGATCTCTTAGATGAAAAACTATAAAAAATGATCTAGTATGATTAAAATTTCAGAAGACAACTAGATCAAAGAAACCTTCAAAAAACTCCCAAAAAGTAGGAAAAAATGAATTGCAAAAACTTGTATGGAAAAATTGAAAGAACAAGAAATAAAAGATGTCAGAATAATCAAAAATAGGCGATAGGAGGCTGACCTAAGTTGTTTGAGAAGGACAAAGGATGCTGGGGGCGATGAGAAATTGGATGGAGGAACATCTGGAACCAGGGAGGATGAAAGGAAGAAATGAAATCTGGATGAAAGTAAGAGGAGGTGCCGAAGGAAGAAGAAGACTTAGGCAAGCAAAAATGGATTCTGGAGGTGGAGAAGGCCTTAAATGGCTAAGGAAGCCTGAGGATGGTTATGAATGGCAGATTCTCATTTGATTGACTGGTGAGTGCCGTGTGTCCAACTCAACAATGGCAGAGTAGTGCTATGGTGAATTCCTAATTATGCCGTTTCTGGGATAACTGTTGCGGCACGAAAACGCGGAACTGTCTTCTCCAACTTTACTTTGCCTTTAAAGAGCTTTTGACACTAGCATAGTAAAAACGCCAAAATACTCTCGTCCTAAAGAGCGTGGAAAGCCAAAAAGAAACTCGAAACAGTTGTATCTATACTCTCTTTCTCTTCTTTCTTTCGAATTTCAAACTCGGTGAGTGGGGGGACTATTGTTTAAGGGGTTAACCTAATCTTGCCCCAAGTTCAGCAGATATCTTGATCGCTAAATGATCCCACTGGTTTTGATAACCAAGATTCAGTCTCGCCCCGAATTTATAAGATCCCTCAGACTTTGTCTAGATGAGGGCTTGAACATAGCAAGGGTTTGGCCAAGCTCCTCCAACCAGCAGTCCAAATTCTCTTTTGGTAGAACTTTCCTCAAAACAACTTTCATACTTTATCTGAGAGTGCCGGACTTCATCTTCAGTTAGACTTCTCCACCAGTTCGAAACATTCTTTCCTGAACTCTCCTGTTCCAGTCGGACTTTTCCATCAGTCGAACTTCTTTCAAACTTCTCCTTTAGCCAGACTTCTCCACCAAGTTG
>QRFJ01002574.1:82532-125657 GCA_006176705.1 Cocos nucifera | reverse complement strand
AAGCTCATCATGGATCGGACCATATCTAATAGAGTTTGATTTCCTCCATTCTGAAATTCCATTGAGTTGAGGTGTTCCTGGTGGAGTCCATTGAGAGACTATGCCATTTTTCTTGAGATAGTCCAGGAATTCTCGACTAAGATATTCACCTCCTCGATCTGATCGAAGAACCTTAATGGGTTTTTCAATTTGCTTTTCTACTTCATGTCTGAATTCTTTGAACTTTTCAAAAGCTTCAGACTTGTGTCTCATAAGATACACATACCCATACCTAGATAAATCATCGATAAATATTATGAAGTAGACTAAATTGCCTCTAGCCGGCACATCAAATGGGCCGCACACATCAGTATGTACTAGGGCAAGAAGATCCATGGCCCTTTCCCCATGTCCTACAAAAGGGAGCTTAGTCATTTTGCCATGAAGATAAGATTCACAAATTGGATATGACTCGAAAGTCAACATGGACTCAATAGCCCATTTTTCTTCAATTTGTTAATCCTATCTTCTGCTATATGACCTAATCTTAGGTGCCATAGATACCTATCATTTGGACTATCCCTAGGTCATTTTGATTTTATGGCATTCACATTTTGCTCGAAGTTAAAAATAGATACATCAACATGTAACTGATAAAGATCGTTAATAAGGAAATCATTTGCAATTTTATTTCTTTCATAAAGAATGTTATAATGGTTCCTTAAGAAAACTAATTACATAGCCTTCTAATGCTAAGGTAATGAAACAAGAAATCAAATTCCTGCTTGCTGTAGGCACAAAATAATAGTCTTTTAATACTAAGTCTAAACCAGATGGTAGTCGAAGAGGGTATGTTCCCACGATCACGGTAGCAACTCTTGCTCCATTTTCGACGTATAGGATCATCTCTCCATCCCTTAGCCTCCTGCTATCCTCAGGACCCTGCATAAAAGTGCACAAGTGAGCACTAGAACCAGAGTGAAGCATCCAACTGGATGTAGAAGAAATCATAAGGTTAGACTCAATAACGAGCATACCTCCAGAAGGACCTACCTCCTTCTTCTTTAGGTTGGCCAGGTAAGTAGGGCAGTTCTGCTTCCAGTGGCCGTCATTATTGCAATGGAAATACTTTTCTTTGTCAACGGCCTTCTTCTTCAGCTCTACCTTTTTCTTCTTTCCTCCTTCCATGTTTTGCTTTTTCATAGACTTCTTCTTCTTTCTAAAAGACTTTCTCTTAAAAGAAGTCCATTCCATAGCAAATACTGAGCCTTTAGAATCTTTCACGGAAAGCTCAGTGGTAACCAGCATGTTCATAAGTTCGGCCAAGAAATTTTGAAGTTTATGCATATGGAAGTTCATGATGAACTGCCCATACGCATCAGTCAAAGATTATAGAATTATGTCATTCTACAGATCCAAGTCCAACCTTACTCTGAGCTTCTCAAGCTCTTCTTTGTCCTTGATCATCATTAGATAATGATCTAGGACTGACTGCCCATCATGTATCTTAGCCTTGAACAGTCGTTTAGTGATTTGATACTTAGCTGTGTGACTCTGTTCACCAAACATCTCCTGTAGGTGAGCCAACATTTGGCGAGCAGTCCTGATATCTTCATGTTGGTGCTGAAGTTCATCAGACATCGAGCCCAACATTATAGTATCTGGCCTTATTATCTTCGTCTATTCCATTTTATCCAGAGATGCTCTCTACTCAGCGGATGGACGAGCTGGTAAGGTGGGAGGATCCTGATCCAATACATGAGTTAACTTCTCGAAACCCAAAATGATTTTGAAGT
This sequence comes from Cocos nucifera, assembly GCA_006176705.1. Lineage (NCBI taxonomy): Eukaryota > Viridiplantae > Streptophyta > Magnoliopsida > Arecales > Arecaceae > Cocos > Cocos nucifera. The sequence goes on along the minus strand of QRFJ01002574.1, from coordinate 123,882 downwards.
TCTGGAGCCAATCCTTGTAATTTGGTCCGGTTAGTCTATGGGTGTCTAGGATACGTGCTAGTGGATTGGATGCAGACATTTTTCTATAGAGAGTCAAAGTTTCTAGTTAGATATTATAATTAAGACTTGATCAATTTATTTAGGGATTTTATTTTTAAACAAATTAGCTCCCACTATTTTCTTGGATCCCTACACTTCCTCTGTAGAGATGCAAAAATCTTCATGATTAATGATTTCTAGTGGGTGGTGCAGTCCCACTAACTGACTCATCACCTCACCTAACAGTTATTGATGATGGGTTAGCCAATGAGTGAACAACTCTTGTTCAATGATTCTCTAATCATGGATGCACCCAAACTTGGATCTCTAATTCATGAGTCTCACCATGTCCAAAATATTGATTCACTCCTTAGTTAAGTCAGACCCACCATTTGCACAACTTGGATTCCTAATTGAGTCTCTCACCGTATCCAAAATATTGAGCCCAATCCATTCCTCCAGCCTGTAGCATCCAATGCCTAATAGACATGGTTGCATCTTCTAGGTGCAACTGAGCCACTATAACCAGTCGAGAACAATCAATCTCGAAAAGAGCCCGCACATCTACAATGGTGGAAGACCTTAGACTTAATCTTTTCTTAGAGAGTTTTAATTTAGGTCTCATTAAACTAGACTTGACATAGTCATAACTATTATGACTAACCTAGTGGCATGGGTTAGCTCGGATTATTGACCACCTCAGATCAGAACTGAGTCAACAAATATGGCCAGGTAAGTGAGACCGGTGGAAGGGATATGCCATTAACTCGATAAGAATGCATTCGAGTCGAGTAGCTCCCAATTAAAAATCAGTCGGTCGTATCTGCCAAACTTACCTTAGACACCAAATTGTTGAGCCAGAATCAATCGGATTAGCCTACAATCCAGACTCTAACCACTGAGCCTAATTAGGTCTTAGCTTGATCGATCACTCATGTGAGTCGATCTTGACCCAGACTTAATCCTATTAGGCTGGTTCAATTTAAGCATTGTTGATCCCATCTAACCAACTCTTGATTCGGTTTGATCAACCGCTTAGACCTAATTGAGCTACCCAAGCCTGAACCCAATTTTATGAATATGTCTTAGATCTAAAAATTCTCAATTTTAGACCTAATATATTTCATAATCTTAATTCTTAATTAAGTTTAGGGTTCATAAATAAAATATGCAAATAAATCCTAGGGTTTCAGGATCTAGGTTTTGCAGAAAGTAAGTTTTCAATTTCTGATTAAGGACGAACGCGCAGCACCCCTACACATCATAAGAACATCCCATCGAATGGGAGGAGAGGGTCTTTAAACCCTACTTTATTCTTATGACTGGACGGCCAAGGGGAATGCCATAATTAGAAATACAATTAATCTACAAAAACTAATTAGATCTAAGTATATATCTCATATAAGAAAATATATCTAGTTAAAACATGTTTTGCATACATCTCATGTATCATGTATGCATGTTTTCAGATCTAAATTATCTCATAATCATCTAAAAAATTAAATTTAAATTTGATCTTATCAAAATAAAATTCTAATCTAGACCTATTTACAGAACTATTCTACAACTAGTCTAAACATGCAACTATCATATCTCATATGAATAAATTAAATTTAATTTATTTTCTATTTTTAGATCTGATTATAAAATTTATAAGGTCAAAAAATAATAAATAAATAGATCTAAAAATTATATTTAATCAAATAAAAAATATGATTATACTAGACTACACATAGAATAATTCTATTTCTAGTCTAGTTTTGTATCTCATACATATTACATCTAGATTAATTAATTTTAATTTTTAATTTTTTTAATTTTTTTTAATTTTATATCTAATCACATCTCATGTGATATCTAAAATCATTAATTTACTAGATTAAATTAGATCTAAATAAATTTTATAAGAACCTAGCTCTGATACCAGTTGAAAGGGAAATCCTGATTTCTTGGGGTCAGGTTCGTTCAGATCTGATTGGATCGAGAGGCATATTTTAAAAATTTTCTCTTAAATCCTAATTAAATCTAATATTTTTCAGATCTAATTTTATGATTTGGTAATCAAAAAAATTAAATCAAATCAAATCTAAATTAATTTTACCTTGATTCTGGGTAATCTGATTATCCGTTGATGATTGTGCTGAAGCCCTGAGATTCTGGATCTAGCCACGCAAGTGCCTGGCCTCTCCCAGTATCCACTTGGGTTAGATCTAGAGATCTTCTCCTTCTTTATCTCATCTCTAAAATTAAATTTGGATCTGATTTGGAGGATCTTTGAAACTCCTTTCGAAGATCTACTGTCATCTCTACAGTAGTGCTGCCTTCTTCCTTTTCGTCGGCCTTTTCTTGCCTGAATCGCACTAATCTGAAGGCCCAGCTTCCTTGGGCATGGAGAGGAGAGAGAGGATCAAAAAGATGGCATGGAGGAGGGAGAAGAGTAGCCTTAGGGTGTGGCTAGGAGAGAATTCTTTTTAAAAGTGGGCGCAGATGGTCCTTATATAGACCCTGCTGCACCATGCAGTGCCACATCACCCCAGCCAATCATGTTGCTTCATTTAATCAGATCTAAATCTGATTGGTGGCATGACATCACTTGATCCAATCAGATGAGAGACCTATAGATTCATCCTTAAGGTGGCACCTAGGACTGGTCAAAGTCTATAGGTGAGGGTCACCTAGTTTGAATCCAAGAAGCAATCTGGAGTCCCATCCGTATGGGACTCTAGGCATCCCTATCCATGGGCGCACGCCATCCTAAGCGTGTGCCCCCTCCTTTCCTCTTTCTAGTAGGAGGACAATCCCCATCTGCTCTCCAATGGGTGCATGACACATGGGCAGATGTCTAAGTATCAAAGGTCAACGTTTGACCAAAGTCAAAGGATAAGAATTAGCAGGTGATGGAAAAATGGCAGGTGTTGTCTCAAATTTATCTCATAAATTAAGACAATCCTTTTCTGACCTGGACAAGCTCCAGTCAGACCAGTAAAGGTATCTGAGTGAGCACAAACATATTTGGCTCAGTCGAGACAACTATTTAATGATAGAAAAAGGAGAACGTTAGGTTCAATCGTGTGCTAGCACGATTTTCTTGAACCTAATTGAATCTAATTCAAATCAATTGAACTGGGATTAGTTCAATTGATGATATCCAGATTCCAAACCCTTGTTTGTGTGATCCAGTTAGGTTTCAGTTCTGTATGGTAATGGGATATGTCATGATCTCTATCATCGACATCATCGAAACTCCTTTCGATGGATCAGAACTCTTCTGATTCAGACAACTAGAATGATCGATCATCTAAATCATTCTAATTGCTCCCAAAATCCACCAGTGACACCTAGCAGTATATGGTGGCAACCCATCAGAACTGAAAATGAACCTCTTGGTGCAGCTACCTTGTGTGATTAAGTTCTTCTATCTTGAGCCCCGATCAGATTAGGGTTAAGGTGAACTCGTCAAACCCTAATTTCTATCATATGATTTAATCATTCGATTCAAGTCCAATGTGAAAATCTTAATAGAAACTCTTTCTATTATTTCACTCTGCCATGGCCATGGGCTTATGGACTTGATTCTCATGATCATCATAGGGCTGCTCCTCATCCACCGAGGTAGATAGATTCCATCTTGGTGCAATCCAATTCCTACAATGAACATGCTATAGCCAACATACACCTCAGGATTTCTGAATGGCTAGGAGATCGAGTCATGGTGTAGTCAAACTATAACACCCTCAAGGTGAACTATCGATGCACCTCAGGTCAAAGAACCAGACACACCACTGCAGCTTCGAGTCAGTCATTGACGAGAAGGTAGACTTCCTTATGACTACTCGAGGTGGTCACGCTCAGTGCCCTCGTTCTCTAACGAGTATCTATACTCTCGCTTCGGTGTCTCTACACCGTAGACTCAAGATTCATCTACTATAAAGAAGTGATTGTACACTAACCTTCTGGATCAATCACCATCCTCATGATGATCCTACGGTCAGGAGCATTTTATGAGTTAATAATGAAGATTCTTGTCTTAAATTTTCAACTCTTGAAAATAAGAATTATCATTACCATTAACTCAAGGGATATATCATAGACACTAAATACACATATATGATAGAAAATAATCTATTTTATTATTTATAGTCAAAATTATAATTTTGCTCCTAAAAGTGTATTACAAGTGTCAGCCAATTTTGGCTTCTAGGGCACACATATCTAACAAGATATATGATGTAGATCTAACTAGTTTTGTAGTTTTCATATTTCTAATTAAGATATTTTTCTTGGCCATCCGATCATAAGAACAAGGTAGGATTTAAATGCCCTCTCCTTCCATTCGATGGGGTGTTCTTATGATGTATAGAGATGCTGCACGTTCGCCCTTAATCAAAAATCTAAAACTTATTTTCTACAAAACCCTAGATCCTGAAATCCTAAGATTTTATTTATATATTTTGTTTGTGAACCCTAAACTTAATTAAAAATTAAGATTATGAAATATGTTAAATCTAAAAAATTAAGAACTTTCAGATTTAAGACATATTCATAAAATTGGGTTCGGGCTTAGGTAGCTCAGTTAGGTCTAGCGGTTGATCAAACCAAATCAAGAGTTGGTTAGATGGGATCAAGAGTGCTAAAATTGACCAGCCTAATAGGATTAAGTCTGGGTTAGGATCAAATCACTTGAGTGATTGATCAAGCTAAAATCTAATTAGGCTCAGTGGTTAGAGTCTAGATTGCAGGCTAATCTGATTGATTCTGGCTCAATAATTTGGTATCTAAGGTAAGTCTGATAGATATGATCGACTAATTTTTAATTGGAAGCTACTTGACTTGAATGCATTCTTATCGAGTTAATGGCATATCCCTTCCACAGATCTCACTTACCTAGCCATATTTGTCGACCCAATCCTAATCTAAGGTGGTTAACAATCCGAGCTAACCCATGCCATTAGGTTAGTCATAATTGTTATGGCTATTGTAAGTCAAGTTTAAAAAGACCTAAAAAAAATCTTCCTAAGAAAATATTAAGTCTAAGATCTTCCACCATTGTAGATATGTGGGCCCTTCTCGGGGTTGATTGTTCTCGATTGGTCATAGTGGTTCAGTTGCACCTGGAAGATGCAACCATGTCTATTAGACATTGGATGCTATGGGCTAGAGGATAAATTGGGTTCAATATTTTGGATACGGTGAGAGACCTAATTAGGAATCCAATCTATGCAAATGATGGGTCTGACTTAACTAAGGAATGGATCAATATTCCAGGCACGGTGAGATTCATGAATTAAAGATCAAGTTTGGGTGCACCATGATTAGAGAATCATTGGACAAGTGTTATCCACTCATTGACTAATCCATCACGAATAACTGTTAGGTGAGGTGATGAGTTAGTTGGTGAGATTGCACCACCCATTAGAAATCTATAATCGCGGAGATTTTCATATCTCTACAGAGGGAGTGTAGGGATCCGAGAAAATAGTGGGTGCTAATTTGTTTAAAAATTAAACTCCTAAACAAATTGATCAAGTCTTAATTATAATATCTAACTAGAATCTTTAACTCTCTACAGGAAAAACAAAATATCTGCATCCAATCCACTAGCACGTATCCTGAACACCCATAGATTGATCGGATCTAATTACAAGAATTGGCTCCAGAACTTCAAAATTATTTTGGGTTCTGAGAAGTTAACTTATATATTGGACCAGGATCCCCCAACCTTACCAGCTCATCCATCCACTGAACAGAGAGCGTCTCTTGATAAATGAACGGATGAAGATAACAAGGCCAGATACTACATGTTGGGCTCGATGTCTGATGAGCATCAATGCCAATATAAAGATATCAAGACTGCCCACCAAACGTTGGCTCACCTACAAGAGATGTTTGGTGAACAGAGTCATGTAGCCAAATATTAGGTCACTAAATGACTATTCAAGGCTAAAATGCGTGATGGGCAGTCGATCCAAGATTATTGTCTAATGATGATCAAAAACTTGAAAGAGCTTGAGAAGCTCAGAGTGAAGTTGGACCTGGATCTACAGAATGATATAATTTTACAATCCTTGACTGATACATATGGACAGTTCATCATGAACTATCATATGCATAAACTTCAAAATATCCTAGCCTAGCTTATGAACATGTTGGTTACTGCTGAGCTTTTAATGAAAGATTCTAAAGGCTCAGTATTTACTATGGAACGGACTTCTTCCATGAGAAAGTCTTTTAGAAAGAAGAAGAAGTCTCCTAGGCATGCATCCTTTATCTATCTCCTTTTTAGCAGGGGACAAGGTCCAAAACTCTCTCCTATAGGTGCATGACACATGGGCAGATGTCTAAGTGTCAAAGGTCAACATTTGACCAAAGTCAAAAGACAAGATTTTGCAAATGATGAAAATTGGCAAGTATTGTCTCAAATTCATCTCATAAACTAAGGCAACCCTTTTTTGATCTGGACAAGCTCCAGTTAGACCAAGTAAAGGTTTCTAAATGAGCCCAAATACATTTGGCTCAATCGAGACAACTTTAATGATAATTAAAGGAGAATATTAGGCTCAATCGTATGCTAGCACAATTTTCTTGAACCTAATTAAATCTAATTTAAATCAATTGATCTAGATTAGTCCAATTGATATATCCAGATCCAAACCTTTATTTGGTTGATCCAGTTAGATTCAGTTCCATATGATAATCAGATATATCGTGATCTCTATCATCAACATCATCGAAACACCTTCTGATGAATCAAAACTTTTTTGATTTATGATTAATCATTTGATTCAAGTTCAATGTGAAAACCTTAATAGAAACTCTTTCTATTATTTCACTCTACCATGGCCATGGGCTTATCGACTTAATTCTCGTGATCATCATTGGGCTACTCCTCATCTACCGAGTAAATAGATTTTCTCTTGGTGCAATCCAATTTCTATAATGAACATGCTATAGCCAACATACACCTCAGGATTTCGAATGGCTAGGAGATCTAGTCATAGTGTAGTCAAATTATAATACCCTCAAGGTGAACTACCGATGCACCTCAGGTCAAAGAACCAAATACACAACTATAGCTTCGAGCCAGTCATCGATGAGAAGGTAGACTTCCCAATGACTGCTCGAGGTGGTCACGCTTAGTGCCCTCGTTCTGTGATGAGTACCATACTCTCGCTCTGGTGTCTCTATACCATAGACTTAAGACTCATCTACTATGAAGAAGTGATTGTACACCAACCTTCTAGATCAATCACCATCCTTATGATGATCCTACGATTAAGAGCATTTTATGAGTTAATAATAAAAATTAATGTCTTAAATTTTCAACTCTTGAAAATAAGAATTATCATTGCCATTAACTCAAGGGATGTATCACAGACACTAAATACACATTATGATAGAAAATAACCTACTTTTATTATTTATAGTCAAAATTATAATTTTGCTCTTAGAAGTGTATAACAAGTGTCAGCCAATTCTAGCTTCTAGGGCACACATATCTAACAAATTCTCACTTGATCTAAAGCTAATTAGCTACAAATCTAAGTTCCATCTTCTCAAGGTGGGCTTCGATCTTCTGTTGGCTCGATGATTTTATAAGTGGGTTCGCTGTATTGTCTGTGGAGTCGACTCTCTTGACCTCGAGGTACCCCTTCTCGAGATAATCATGGATAAGATGGTATCGCCACTCAATGTGTTTAGATTTTTGATGAGACCTCAGCTCCTTAGCAAGGGCTATGGCACCATTATTATTGCAGTATAGTGGAATGACATCTGATAGCATTACTTCGACCTCTGCAGCAAACTTCTTGTACAGAATGCCTCCTTCACAGCTTCTGATGCAGCGATGTATTCTGCTTCTATGATGAAATCTACTATTACTATCTATTTGAAACTATTCCAACTGATAGCACCACCATTACACATAAACAGATTCCTAGATATCGACTTTCGATCATCTATATCGAACATAAAATTTGAGTCTGTATACACCTGAACTTGAAGTTCTCCATTATCAAAAACCAAGAGTATATCCTCAGTTCTTCTTAAGTACTTAAGGATACATTTCACAAAAGTCTGGTGTTCTTTATCTGGATTTGACTGATATCTGATCATGACACTCACAGCATGGGCTATATCAGGTCGTGTACATAACATGGCATACATGAGGCTTCCTATTGCAGAAGCATAAGAGACCTTGCTCATACAATCAATCTCTTCTGGTGTGTTGAGACACATCTTCTTAGAGAGATGAATGCCATGTCTGAAGGATACCAAACCTCTCTTAAAGTTTTTCATGCTAAACCTCTTTAGTACTTACTCTATGTGCATCTTCTGTGAAAGACCTAGCATCCTATTCGGTCTATCTCTATAGACTTTGATTCCAAGAATGAGATGCTTCTCCTAGATCTTTCATGGAGAATTCTTTAGATAACCATATTTTAACTATGATCAACATGGGAATATCATTTCCAATTAGGAGGATATCATCTACGTACAATACAAGAAAGATAATAGCGCTCCCACTAACCTTTCTAAAAATACATGATGCTTCCTCATTTTTTATGAAATCAAATAATTTGATCACATCATTAAAATGAGTATTCCAGCTTCGAGATGCTTGCTTAAGTCCATATATGGACCTTTGCAGCTTGCATACTTTATGATCAGTATCACTGGATGTGAAACCTAGCGGCTGTTCCATATAGATATTTTCCTCAAGATATCCATTTAAGAATGCTATTTTCACGTCCATTTGCCATATTTCATAATCGAAATAGGCTACAACAGCAAGCAATGTACGAATGGATTTAAGCATGGCTACTAGCGAAAAGGTATCCTGATAGTCAATGCCTTCACGCTGACTATAATCTTTTGCCACTAATCTAGCTTTGAATGTCTCTACATTTTCATCTGCACCAATCTTTCTCTTGTAGATCCATTTACACCCAATAGGTACTATACCTTCTGGTGGATCTACCAAGGTCCAGACTTGGTTTGAGTGCATCGAGTCAATTTCTAACTTCATTGCCTCTAACCATTTTTTGGAGTCGATATCTGATATCACCTCATTATAGGTTTTGGGATCATCACCATGAACCCTATTACCTATAGGGAACATTTTCTCTACTTTCTCTGAAATAGTACCTAAGTACCTCTTAGGAGGATGGAAAATCCTTTTCGATCTTCGAGGTGGAGGAGATAGTGATTGTATTGGCTTAACCTGATTTGGTTCTATTTGGTCCTTAGCTCGTTGCTCTTGGGAGACTTTCTCCTCTAGCTTGATCTGCTTTCCAATGCCGCCATCTTGAATAAACTATTTTTCAAGAAAGATGGCATGTCGACTCACAATCACATTGTGATCTTCTGGAATGTAGAAATAATATCCTAATGACTCTTTAGGATATCCTATGAATCGAGCTCTAAAGGATTTATAGTCTAACTTGTCTGCTTGTTGTCTTTTGACATGAGCCAAACAATCCCAAATTCTGAGATGACTCAGACTTGATTTTTTATCATGCCATATCTCATACGGTGTGGTAGGAATGGTTTTAGAAGGAATTCTATTTAGTAAATATATATTAGTTAACAAACTATATCTCCAAAGAAAATCAGGGAGGTCTATGAAGCTCATCATGGATCGAACCATATCTAATAGGATCCCATTTCTCCGTTCTAAAATTTCATTGAGTTAAGGTGTTCCAAGTGGAGTCCATTGAGAAACTATGCCATTTTGCTTGAGATAGTCCAAAAATTTTAGACTAAGGTATTCACCTCCTCGATCTAATCGAAGAACCTTAATGAGTTTTTCAGTTTACTTTTCTACTTTATGTCTAAATTCTTTAAACTTTTCAAAGGCTTTAGACTTGTGTCTCATAAGATATACATACCTATACCGAGATAAATCATCAGTGAAGGTTATGAAGTACACAAAATTACTTCTAGCTGGTACATCAAATGGGCTGCACACATCAGTATATACTAGGGCAAGTAAGATCCTGTGGCCCTTTCTCCATGTCCTACAAAAGGGAGCTTAGTCATTTTGCCATGAAGATAATGATTCACAAATTGGAATATGACTCGAAAGTCAATGGATTCAATAGATCGATTTTCTTCAATTTGTTAATCCTATCTTCTACTATATGACCTAGTCTAAGGTGCTATAGATATCTATCATTTGGACTATCCGTTGGTTATTTTGATTTTATGGCATTCACATTTTGCTCGATATTAAAAATAGATACATCAATATGTAACTGGTAAAAATCATTAATAAGAAAACCACTTGTAATTTTATTTCTTTCATGAAGAATGTTACAATGGTCCCTAAGAAAACTAATTACATAGCCTTCTTGTACTAAACATGAAACAGAAATTAAATTTCTACTTGCTGTAGGAACATAATAATAATAATCCCTAAGTACTAAATCTAAACCAAGTGGTAGTCGAAGAAGGTAGGTTCCCATGGCCACAGTGGCAACCCTTGCTCCATTTTTAATGCGTAGGATCATCTCACCATCCCTCAACCTCCTGCCATCCTCAAGATCCTGCATGGAAGTGCACAAATGAGCACTAGAACCAGAGTCAAGCATCCAACTGGAAGCAAAAAAAATCATAAGATTAGATTCAATAATGAGCATACCTCCAGAAGGACCTGCCTCCTTATTCTTCAGGGTGGCCAGGTATGAAGGGCAATTCTGCTTCCATTGGCCATCAGTGTTACAATGAAAATATTTTTCTTTGTCAGCGGCCTTCTTCTTTGGCTCTATCTTTTTTCTCTTTCCTCCTTCCACCTTCTGCTTTTTCATGGACTTTTTCTTCTTTCCAAAAGACTTTCTCTTGGAAGAAGTTCGTTCCATAGCAAATACTGAGCCTTTAGAACCTTTCATAGAAAGCTTAGTAGTAACCAGCATGTTCATAAGCTCGGCCAGAGAATTTTGAAGTTTATGCATATGGTAGTTCATGATGAACTGCCCATATGCATCAGTCAAGGATTGCAGAATTATATCATTCTACAGATCTAGGTCCAACTTCACTTCGAGCTTCTCAAGCTCTTTCAAGTCCTTGATCATCATCAGATAATGATCTTGGACTGACTGCCCATCATGTATTTTAGCCTTGAATAGTCATTTAGTAACTTGATACTTGGCTGCACGACTCTGTTCACCAAACATCTCTTGTAGGTGAGCCAACATTTGGCGGATAGTCTTGATATCTTCATGTTGGCGCTGAAGCTCATCAGACATCGAGCCCAACATGTAGTATCTAGCCTTGTTATCTTCGTCCGTCCATTTATCAAGAGATGCTCTCTGTTCAATGGATGGACGAGCTGGTAAGGTGGGAGGATCCTGGTCCAATACATGAGTTAACTTCTCAAAATCCAAAATAATTTTGAAGTTCTGAAGCCAATCCTTGTAATTGGATCCTGGTCAGTCTATGGGTGTCCAGGATACGTGCTAGTGGATTGGATGCAGACATTTTTCTATAGAGAGTCAAAGTTTCTAGTTAGATATTGTAATTAAGACTTGACCAATTTATTTAGGAGTTTAATTTTTAAATAAATTAGCTCCCACTATTTTCTCAGATCCCTACACTCCCTTCTGTAGAGATGCAAAAATCTTCATGATTATAGATTTTCTAATGGATGGTGCAGTCCCACCAACTGACTCATCACCTCACCTAACAAGTTATTGATGATGGGTTAGCCAATGAAGTGAACAACTCTTGTTCAATGATTCTCTAATCATGGTGCACCCAAACTTGGTCTCTATTTCATGAATCTCATCATGCTCGGAATATTGATCCACTTCTTAGTTAAGTCAGATCCACCATTTGCATAGATTAGATTCCTAATTGGGTCTCTCACTGTATCCAGAATATTGAGCCCAATTTATCCTCCAGCCCATAGCATCCAATGCATAATAGACATGGTTGCATCTTTTTGGTGCAACTAAACCACTGTGACCAACCAAGAACAATCAACCTCGGGAAGGGCCTGCATATCTACAATGGTGGAAGACCTTAGACTTAATCTTTTCTAAGGAAGATTTGCTTTGGATCTCTTTAAACATGACTTACAATAGCTATAACAATTATAACAAACCTAGTGGCATGGGTTAGCTTAGATTGTTAAACACCTTAGATCAGGACTGGGTCGACAAATATGGCCAGATAAGTAAAATCGATGGAAGGGATATCCCATTAACTCAATAAGAATGCATTCAAATCGAGTAGCTCCTAATTAAAAATTAGTCGATCGTATCTATCAGACTTACCTTAAACATCAAATTGTTGAGCTAGAACTAATCAGGTTAGCCTACAATCCACACTCTAACCACTGAGCCTAATTAGGTCTTAGCTTGATCGATCACTCATGTGATTCAATGTTGACCCAGACTTAATCCTATTAGGTTGGTCAATTTAAGCACTCTTGATCCCATCTAACCAACTCTTGATTCGATTTGATCAACTGCCAGACTTAATTGAGCTACCGAAGCCCGAACCTAATTTTATGAATGTCTTAAATATGAAAATTCTTAATTTTTAGACTTAACATATTTTATAATCTTAATTCTTAATTAAGTTTAGGATTCATAAATAAAACATGTAAATAAAATTCTAGGATTTCAGGATTTAGAGTTTTACAGAAAATAAGTTTTAAGTTTCTGATTAAGGACGAATGCACAGCACCTCTATACATCATAAGAACATCCCATCAAATGAGAAGAGAGGGCATTTAAATCCTACTTTATTCTTATGATCGGACAGCCAAGGGGAATGTCTTAATCAAAAATATAAAAACTATAAAACTAGTTAGATCTACATCATATATCTCATATATAAAATTGATCTAACTTTAAACATGTTTTGCATACATCTTCATGTATCATATCATGCATATTTTTTGATCTAAATTATCTCATAATTATCTAAAAAATTAAATTTAAGTTGATCATATCAAAATAAATTTTATTTTAGATAATTATGTAGAACTATTCTACAACTAGTCTAAACATGCATTCATCATATCTCATATGAATAAAAATTAAATAATTTATTTTTTATTTTTTAGATCTTATTATAATATTTATAATATTAAAAAGTAATAAATAAATAGATCTAAAAATTATAACTAATTAAATTAAATTATGATCATGCAAGACTATACATAGAATAATTCTATTCTACAACTAGTCATGCATCTTGTACAACTTAGATCTAAATTATTTAATTTTTAATTTTTTGATTTTAGATCTAATCATATCTCATGTGACCTTTGAAATTACCTAATTATTAGATCAAAATAAATTAAAATTAGATCTAATCAAAACCTGGCTCTAATACCAATTGAAGAAAAAAACCCTTTTTTTCGAGTCTGGTTCGTTCAGATCTGATTGGATCAAGAGAGATACTTCAAAAAAAATTTTCTTGAATTCATATTAGATTTAAAACTTTTCAGATCTAATATTATTGATCTAATAAAATAAAATAAAATAAAAATAAAGGATAAATTAAATCTAAATTAATTTTATCTTGTAGTGGGTAATCAGATTATCCTGTAATGATCCTAATGTCTTCAAAGGTTCTAGATCTAGCCATGCAAGTGCTTGGCCTCTATCAGTATCTACTTGGGTAGGATCTGGAGATCTTTTTCTTCTTTATCACTTCTCCAAATATCAGATCTGGATCTGATTTGGAAGATCTTCAAAACTTCTTTTGAGAATCGGGTGTCGTCTCTTACAGTAGTGCTGCCTTCTTCATTTCTCATCACCTTTCTCTTGCTTGGATCGCACCAAACTAAAGCCCAAAGGTTCTTGGGCATGAATAGGAGAGAGAGAACTTGAAGATGGCATGGAGGAGGGAGAGGAGGAGTCTTGTGGCTTGGGCAATGGGCTAGAGATCTAAATCCTAGGCGTAGACAAGGTTTATATAGACCCTGCTACGCCATGCAGTGCAACATCATCCCGACCAATCATGACCTTTTGTGCAATCAGATCTAAATCTGATTGGTGGGATGACATCATCTGATCCAATCAGATGAGAGCCACTCTGAATCATCGTTAGATGGCACTAAGACTGATCATACAAGTCTCTCTTGGTGCCATGCACTTTGATTCCCTGAAGCAACTGGAGTCCCATCTGTATGGGACTCCAGGCATTATCCACATGGGGTGCATGCCTCCCTAGGTGTGCACCCTTTATCTATCTCCTTTTTAGTAGGGGGTAAGGTCCAAAACTCTCTCCTATGGGTGTATGACATATGGCAGATGTCTAAGTAAGGCCAATGTTTGACCAAAGTCAAAAGACAAAATTTAGCAAGTGACAAAAATTGGCAGGTGTTGTCTCAAATTTATCTCATAAATTAAGACAACCCTTTTCTAATCTGAACAAGCTCCAGTCAGACCAAGTAAAGGTTCTTGAGTGAGTCCAAATATATTTGGCTCAGTCGAGACAACTTTAATGATAATTAAAGGAGAATATTAGGCTCAATCATTTGCTGGCATGATTTTCTTGAACCTAATTGAATCTAATTCAAATCAATTGACCTGGGTTAGTCCAATTGATGATATCCAGATCTAAACCCTTATTTATGTGATCCAGTTAGATTCAATTTTGTATGGTAATGAGATATATTGCGATCTCTATCATCGACATCATTGAAATATCTTCTGATGGATCAGAATTTTTCTGATTCAGACAACTAATATGATAGATCATCTAAATCATTCTAATTGCTCTCAAAATCCACCAATGACACCTAGCAGCATATGATGGCAATCCATCAGAACTAAAAATGAATCTCTCGGTGTAGTTATCTATGTGGTTAAGTTCTTCTATCTTGAGCCTCGATTGGATTAGGGTTAAGGTGAACTCGTCAAACCCTAATATCCATCATATGATTAATCATTTGATTCAAGTCCAATGTGAAAACCTTAATAGAAACTCTTTCTATTATTTCACTCTGCCATGGCCATGGGCTTATCGACTTGATTCTCATGATCATCATAGGGCTACTCCTCATCTATCGAGGTAGATAGTTTCAATCTTGGTGCAATTCAAACCTAAAATGAACATGCTATAGCCAACATATACCTCAGAATTTCGAATGGCTAGGAGATCGAGTCATGGTGTAGTCAAACTATAACACCCTCAAGGTGAACTGTTGATGCACCTCAAGTCAAAGAACCAGATACACAACTACAGCTTTGAGCTAGTCATCAATGAGAAGGTAGACTTTCTAATGACTACTCGAGGTGGTCACGCTCAGTGCCCTCATTCTGTAATGAGTACTTGTACTCTCGCTCCGATGTCTCTACAGCATAGACTCAAGACTCATCTACTATAAAAAAATGATTGTACACCAACCTTCTGGATCAATCGCCATCCTCATGATGATCCTACGGTCAGGAGCATTTTATGAGTTAATAATAAAAATTTATATCTTAAATTTTTAACTCTTGAAAATAAGAATTATCACTTCCATTAACTCAAAGGATGTATCACAGATACTAAATATATATTATGATAGAAAATAATTTACTTTTATTATTTATAGTCAAAATTATAATTTTGCCCTTACAAGTGTATAACAAGTGTCAACCAATTCTGACTTCTAGGGCACACATATCTAACATTACTTGTCCTAGTACATACTGATGTATGCGGCCCGTTTGATGTGCTGGCTAGAGTCAATTTTGTTTACTTCATAACCTTCACCGATGATTTTTCTTAGTATGGGTATGTGTATCTTATGAGACACAAGTCTGAAGTCTTTGAAAAATTTAAAAAGTTCAGACATGAAGTAGAAAAGCAAATTGAAAAATTCATTAAGATTCTTCAATCAGATCGAGAAGGTGAATACCTTAGTCAAAAATTTTTGGACTATCTCAAGCAGAATGGCATAGTCTCTCAATGGACCCCACCTAGAACACCTCAACTCAATGAGATTTCAAAATGGAGAAATCGGATCCTATTAGATATGGTTCGATCCATGATGAGCTTCACAGACCTCCCTGATTTTTTTTGAGGACATAGTTTGTTAACTACTATATATTTACTAAATAGGATTTCTTTGAAAACTGTTCCTACCACACCGTATGAGATATAGCATGATAAGAAATCAAATCTGAGTCATCTCAAAATTTAGGGTTGTCTAGCTCATGTCAAAAGATAATAAGCGGATAAGTTAGACTATAGGTCCTTTAGAGCTTGATTCATAGGATATCCTAAAGAGTCATTAGGATATTATTTCTACATTCCAGAAGATCACGTGAGTCGACATGCCATCTTTCTTAAAAAATAGTTTATTCAAGATGGCGGCATTGGAAAGCAGATCAAGCTAGAGGAGAAAGTCTTCCAAGAGTAAAGAGCTAAGGATCCTTTGGAACCAAATTAGGTTGAGCCAATACAATCACTACCTCCTCCACCTCGAAGATCGGAAAGAATTTCTTATCCCCCTAAGAGGTACTTAGGTACTATTTTAGAGGAAGTAGAGAAAATGTTCCTCGTAGGTAATGGGATTCATGGTGATGATCCCAAAATCTATAACGAGATGATATCAGATATCGACTCCAGGAAATGGTTAGAGGCAATGAAATCAGAAATTGATTCGATGCACTCAAACCAAGTATGGACCTTGGTAGATCCACCAGAAGGTATAGTACCTATTGGGTGTAAATGGATCTACAAGAGAAAGATTGGTGCAGATGAAAATGTAGAGACATTCAAAGCTAGATTAGTGGCAAAAGGTTATAGTCAGCACGAAGGCATTGACTATCAAATACTTTTTTGCCAGTAGCCATGCTTAAATTCATTCGTATATTGCTTGCTGTTGTAGCCTATTTCAATTATGAAATATGGCAAATAGATGTAAAAATGACATTCTTAAATGGATATCTTGAGAAAGATATCTATATGGAATAGCCACTGGGTTTCACATCCAATGATACTGATCACAAAGTATGCAAGCTGCAAAGGTCCATATATGGACTTAAGCAAGCATCTCGAAGCTGGAATACTCATTTTAATGATGTGATCAAATTATCTAGTTTCATAAAAAATAAGAAAGAATCATGTATTTTTAGAAAGGTCAGTGGGAGCGCTATTGTCTTCCTCGTACTGTACGTAGATGATATCCTCCTTATTGGGAATGATATTCCGATGTTGACCATAGTTAAAATATGGTTATCTAAAGAATTCTCTATGAAAGATCTAGGAGAAGCATCCTTCATTCTTGGAATCAAAGTCTATAGAGATAGACCGAATAGGATGCTAGGTCTTTCACAGAAGATGTACATAGAGTAAGTGCTAAAGAGGTTTAGCATGGAAAACTCCAAGAGGGATTTGGTACCCTTCAGACATGGCATTCATCTCTCTAAGAAGATGTATCCCAACACACCAGAAGAGATTGAATGCATGAGCAAGGTCCCTTATGCTTCTACAATAGGGAGCCTCATGTATGTCTATTATGTACACGACTTGATATAGCCCATGCTATGAGTGCCACAAGCAGATATCAATCAAATCCAGGAGAAGAACACTGGACTTCTATAAAATGTATTCTTAAGTACCTAAGAAGAACTAAGGATATGTTCTTGATTTTTGGTAATGGAGATCTCAAAGTCCAAGGGTATACTGACTCAGATTTTATATCCGATATAGATGATCGAAAGTTGATATCTAGAAATCTATTTGTGTGTAATGGTGGTGTTGTCAGTTGGAAGAGTTTCAAATAGATAGTAATAGCGGATTCCACCATGGAAGCAGAATACATCGCTACATCAGAAACTATGAAAGAGGCATTCTGGTACAAGCAATTCGCTGTAGAGAACAGAGTGATGCCATTAGATGCCATTCTTCTATACTGTGATAATAATGGTGCCATGACCCTTGCTAAGGAGCCGAGATCTCACCAAAAATCTAAATGCATCGAGCGGCAATACCACCTCATCCGCGATTATGTCGAGAAAGAAGTCAAGATAGTCAACTCCACAGACAATGCGACAGACCCACTTACAAAGTCGTTGGGTTAGCAGAAGATCGAAACCCACCTTAAAAAGTTGGTACTTAGATTTATAGCCAATTGGCTTTAGATCAAGTGAAAGTTTGTTAGATATGTGTGCCCTAGAAGCCAGAATTGGCTGACATTTGTTATACATTTCTAAGGCCAAAATTATAATTTTGACTATAAATAATAAAATAAGTTATTTTCTATCATAATGTGTATTTAGTGTCTATGATACATCCCTTGAGTTAATGGCAATGATAGTTTTTATTTTCAAGAGTTGAAAATTTAAGACAAGAATTTTTATTATTAATCCATAAAATGCTTCTGACTATAGGATCATTATGAGGATGGTGATTGATCTGAAAGATTGGTGTACAATTACTTCTTCATAGTAGATGAGTCTTAAATCTACGGTGTAGAGACACCAGAGCGAGAGTACAGATACTCATTAGAGAATGAGACACTGAGTGTGACCACCTCGAGCAGTCATTAGGAAGTCTACCTTCTCATTAATGACTGGCTCGAAGCTGCAGTTGTATGTCTGATTCTTTGATCTGAGGTGCATCGATATTCACCTTGAGGGTGTTATAGCTTGACTATATCATAACTTGGTATCCTAGCCATTCAGAATCCTGAGGTGTATGTTGGCTATAGCATGTTCATTATAGAAATTAGATTGCACCAATAGAGAATCTATCTACCTCGGTGGATGAGGAGTAGTCCTATGATGATCATGAGAATCAAGTCCATAAACCCATGGCCATGGTAGAGTGAAATAATAGAAAGAGTTTCTATTAAAATTTTCACATTGGACTTGAATCGAATGATTAATCATATGATGGATATTAGGGTTTGACGAGATTATCATAACCCTAATCCAGTCGGGGATCAAGATAGAAGAACTTAATCATACAGGTAACTACACCGAGAGGTTCATTTTTAGTTCTGATGGGTTGCCACCATACGTTGCTAGGTGTCACTGGTGGATTTTGAGTGCTATTGGAATGATTTAGATGATCAATCATACTAGTTGTCTGAATCAGAAAAGTTATGATCCATTGGAAGGTATTTCGATGACGTCGATAATAGAGATCGTGACATATCTCATTACCATATGAAATTAAATCTAACTAGATCATACAAATAAGAGTTTCAATCTAGATATCATCAATTGGACTAACCCAATTCAATTATTTTGAATTAGATTTAACTAGGTTCAAGAAAATCATGCTAGCACATGATTGAGGCTAATGTTCTTCTTTAATTATCATTAAAAGTTATCTCGACTGAGCCAAATATGTTTGGACTCACTAAGGTACCTTTACTTTATCTGACTGAAACTTGTTTAAGTTAGAAAAGGATTGTCTTAATTTATGAGATGAATTTGAAACAACATCTGCCATTTTCCATCACCTGCTAAATCCTATTTCGGACATTTGGTCAAACATCGACCTTTGACACTTAGACATCTGCCCATGTGTCAAGCCATCATAGGAGAGAACTTTTGAACCAGTCCACTTACTAAAAGGAAGTTGGATAAGGGGCACACACCTAGGGAGGCAAGCGCCCATGGATAGTGATGCCTGGAGTCCCATATAGATGGGACTCCAGGTTGCTTCGGGGTTTCTACCTAGGTGGTGCCAAAGACTTATCTTTGATCAATCTTCATGCCATCTAAGGATGATTCAGAGGAGCTCTCATCTAATTGGATCAGATGATGTTATCCCACCGATCAGATTTAGATCTGATTGCACAAAAGGCCATGATTGGCCGGGATGATGCGGCACTGCATGGTGCAACAGGATCTATAAAACCCTATCTGTGCTAAGATCTAGAGAGCTTGATCCATTGCCTATGCCACAAGGCTGCCCCTCTCCCTCCTCCATGCCATCTTTAGGTCCTCTCTCTCCTACCGATGCCTAAGAATTTTTGGGCTTCAGCTTGGTGCGATCCAAGCAAGAGAAAGGCGACGAAAAAAGGAAGAAGGCAGCACTACTGCAAAAGACAACTCATATCTTCAAAAGGAGTTTTGAAGATCTTCAAAATTAGATTCAAATCTAATTTTTGGAAAGGTGATAAAGAAGAAGATCTCCAGATACTACCTAAGTGGATATCGGTAGATGCTAGGCACTTGCGTGGCTAGATCCAGAACCTCAGGCGGACATTAGGATCATCACAGGATAATCAGATTATCCTCAATAAGATAAATTAAATTAGATTTAATTTATTATTTATTTTATTTTATTTTCTTTTATTAGATTAATAATATCAGATCTAAAAAGTTTTAGATCTAATCTAGATTCAAGAGAAAAATTTTTAAAACATCTCTCTTGATCCAATTAGATCTGAACGAACCTGATCCAAAAAACTAGGTTTTTTCTTCATATTTTTCTTTTATGGACTCTAGGGAATATGTACAAATAAGTCTTCTATTTTATACAAAAAAAATTTAAAAAAAATCAGGTGGTTTGGTGTCTCAAAGAAATAAGAAAAGATGATGTGTCAAACTCTATCCAATAGAGATCTAGGTCAAAACAACTTGTTTGTTTTGACCTATTCCACAACTAATTTCCTTCTAAAATGATGGAAGACATAAAAAGAGCATGGATACTCTCTAGAAATAAACCTTTCCATGAAAATTCTAAGGGAATTGGTGTGGGGGGGCATGGAAAGCAAAGTGGTGCAAGAAGTAGAAATCCTAGTCATACTAGAACTTCTAATTTTGACTTAGTCCAACTTATTATTTGAATCCAATTAAATCAAAACTAATGCAACACAATTAGAAATGATCTTAGTCTAACTAAGAGTCTAATTAAATTTAATTTAATTTAATTTAAATTTAATTTAATTTCTAATCAAATTAGAAATTAGATGCATACAAGTCCTAATTGAACAAGGACTTGTTCTTCCTTGCAATTAGCTCATCCAATAAACCAATTAGACTTAATTCAATCAAGCCCAAATCAAATCTAATTAAATTATATTTAATTAAACTTAATTTTAGTCTTCTGGCTTAGATAAATTAAGCTAATTAGCAATTCAATTGCTAATCGATCCTCCCATAATACTTGCACTAGGTCAAACATCAATCGTATTGATTGTTTGATTTAAGAACGATTATAAATCATTGATCAACCATCTGATCAGATTGAGATCTTTTATATGTGTGACCTCATAGGTTCAAACCTAAGCTAATAGTATAGAAATAAATTTTTGTACCAATCAAAGTGACTATCTGGTAATGATACCCAACAGTTGGATAGGTCGAATGTATAAAGCAACACTCTTGGAACCCATGTGGATATGATTTCCATATAATTCATTCTCTTGAACAAAATGCTCATAGGATAACTCAGGATTTAACTATCAACCCTGATTAGATCATCCACATTATATTTCAAAATACCAAACCCATCTCATAAATTATCCTGGCTGAGGTTTTGCTAAAGTAAAATATAGCAATAAATTTTCTCCAATCTCTTGGAATGGTCAATCCCATCTTGATCACTCACCGACTTTGCAAGTACTTGACTATGCCCAAAAATCTTTCTTAATTAAATTAGAAATTTAGATAGTCCAGTACTAAAGCATAATGAGTTGTTTGCAAGTCACCGTGGTGATCTCAGGTTTGAGAAACACTTATACCCATATCCCGATAGAGCAATTCTCGATAGTAGAATGCTCCAAAGTTGGTCGCATTCAATGATGATGTATCCTTACCTATATGCCATATCAGTATCTTCACACTCCTTGATTAAGAGGACAACCAACCTATATGGCATACAATGATCTATACTTGATAAATGTTATCATCCTAATTAACAATATATCATTTGATCGTGAACAGTTTAAGAATTAATTGATAAATACTCTTTTTATCGAAATTAGATGTCCTATAAATTTTATCACGACACAAATAGTTCATTAGAAGATGTAATCTTTATGATAAAAATACTAAAATAATATTTTATTCAATAAATTATTTACAAGTATAAACTAGCACAACCATCAATAGACTGACGAATAACTTTGGAACATAATTTTCAATAACTTTCACTTATCCTAAAGCCACTCGGTACTGTATCTAATACCCATCTTCGGCTTGTGGTCATCGAACTTCTTTACTTCCAGGGCTTTAGTAAAGGGGTCGACTAGGTTCTTCGTTTCATCGATCTTCTAAAGGTTGACGTTACCTCGATCCATGATCTTCCTGACCAAGTTGTAGCAGCATGGTATGTGCTTTGTCCGTTGGTGTGCCTTTGATCCTTCCCCTGAGAAATGGCACCAGTGCTGTCGTAGTAGAGCTAGACCAGACTATTAAGGGAGAGTGCTACTCCGAGCTCAGTTATGAACTTCCTCAGCCATATAACTTTCTTTACAGCATCTAATGCTGTGATGTACTTTACCTTACATACAAAGTCTGCCATAGTGTGCTTCTTAGAATTCTTTCAGTAGATGGCTCCACCATTTAGGATAAAATATAATCTGATACATTTTTACTATCATCATAGTTAGATTGAAAGCTAGAGTCGATATATCCTACTACTTTCA
Organism: Cocos nucifera; assembly: GCA_006176705.1. Lineage (NCBI taxonomy): Eukaryota > Viridiplantae > Streptophyta > Magnoliopsida > Arecales > Arecaceae > Cocos > Cocos nucifera. The sequence continues at coordinate 101,288 of QRFJ01002574.1, read as the reverse complement.
AATCTAACTCACCATAAATCAACCATTGATCCTTAGTATTTCTCAAATACTTAAGGATGGATTTTACCACTTTTCAGTGGTTCTCTCCTGGATCAGATTGGTATCAACTCACTACTCCTAGTGAGTATGCCACATCTAGTCTCGTACTTGTCATGGTGTACATGATAGATCCCACTGCCGAAGCATATGAGATTTTATTCATATGCTCTCTTTCTTTAGAAGTTGTCAGACAATCCTTCTTAAAGAGAGAAATTTCTTAGCCTATCGAAAGATAGTCATTTTTTAAATTCTCCAAGCTAAATCTCTTCAACATGGCTTCTATGTATATGGACTGGGATAACCCAAGCATCCTCTTAGATCTATCCCTATAGATCTTCATTCTTAGGATGTAGGATGCTTCACCTAAGTCCTTCATAGAGAACTAAGATGACAACCATACTTTTATTCCTTATAGTGTAGGGATGTCATTCCTAATTAAGAGAATGTCATCTACATACAAGATCAGAAATACCACTGTCAGACCATTTGTCCACTTGTAAATGCAAGGCTCTTCTCCATTCTTAATAAAGCTATACATTTTGATCACCTTATCAAAATACATGTTCTAACTTCGAGATGCCTGCTTTAATTCATAAATAAATCTTTGAAGCTTGCACACCTTGGTCTCATCTATGGATGTAAACCCCTCAAGTTGTATCATATACACCTCTTCGGTCAATTCTCCATTCAGAAAAGCTATCTTCAGATCCATCTACCAGATCTCATAGTCCAGATAGGCAGCTATTGCAAGCATTATCTAAATAAATTTAAGAATTGCCATAAGAGAGAATGTCTCATCATAGTTAATACCATAACATTGATGATATCCCTTGGCAACTAGACAGGTTTTATAGGTCTCCACCTTTTCGTTGGTGCCCTTCTTCCTCTTGAAAACCAACTTACATCCAATGGATTTAACCCCCTCAGGTGGGTCAACTATTGTCCACACATTATTGACCTTCATGGATTCTATCTTGAATTTCATGGCCTCAAGCCATTTCTCGAAATCAAATCTCTACGTTACATCCATATAGGTGATTGGATCCTCATCATTCTTATCGAGTTCGATAGGATCACCATTCTGATCTAAGAAATTGTAGTATCTATCTAGCTGATACGGTACTCTATCAGATCATCTTAATGGTATAGGTACATTAGGTTCTGAATTTGATCTAATCAAATATGGTTGGTGCAGACATTAGAGCCATCAGAAGTCGGCAACATAATTTAGATTCAATTTGGATTGAAGAAACCATATCAAAATAACTCTACTTCAGTTTTTTTGTTCTAGTCCTTTTGATTTAATCAATTAGTTCTTTTGATGCATTTAGTTTTGGATCGATAAGACCATACTTGGGTTTATTTTGGATTAAGCCTTATTTGGAAAGAGACCATCATAAAGAAGCAAGCTTGGTCTACATCGTCATTGGAGCCACCACCCTCCACATGTCCAGGGAGGAAATACACACGCCAGCATGTGCCATGCCCAAGAATCCTCATGCCAAGTTATGCCAAACGTCAAGTGCCCACATGGAGTTTCTTTTCTTTCCTAGGATTTCTTAAGAGTTCTTGATTTCTTACTTATTTTGTTGAAAGGCTAATTTCTTTCCTATGATTTCATAAAAGATAGATATGATATATTATTATATTTGAAAATCATACATAATGTTTTACTTTTTTGTTGGAAGGGTTGATTTTTTTCTTATAAAGAGAATAGGATTCCTAAAGAAATAGAACCCCTAGGATCCTATATAAACCCATGTATCTTTCATGAATGAGATAATGAATGAATGAATCACTTTACAATTTCTCCAAACACTTGTGTTGATTGCTCCGAGAGGAAGAGTGTGAGATCCAAAATCGCCCCACGAGGGGAGGGTGTGAGGCCCACTTTTTCTATCTCTTTAACCTTCATTTTTTTGAGATTCAGTGTTCCTACGATCTTGATTCGTCTTTACCATCTACCTACATAAGCCTATTCCATCAAAAGAAGATCTGTCTCCTCCAAGATTTTCATCTATCATGCAGAGAGAGAAAGAGTGATCTATTATTCTATAGATCAAATATTGACAAAGATCTTCATTCCTTCTCAACTGATCTTTGATTTTTAAATATTTTTTTTAGATTCGATGTTGGTAAATATCCGGTTCTTTCTTGATAGATCTACTTAATTAAAAGATTAAGAGCTTTAATTAGATAGTTTCTTAACTACCATGATCCAGATTCTTCTTATCTTTTTTTTGAATTTTTTTGCGAGCTTAATTTCTTACTATCCTTCATTTCATTTATATTTTTCTTTTAATAATTATTCATGAGTATGTTTAATTTCTGCTATCTATCTATTTACTTTATTATTGCTAGTTATTTACTGATCTCTAAAATGGCATTCATCAGCATCATTTAGATTGATCGTGCTTTGGTCGAATATCAATCAGTCACATCTCTTGAGTAGAGTATAGGCAACTATACTGTCTATCCTGAAAATAATGTGCCACAGTCGGATGTGATTTATTATTAAGAATGGATGGAAGCTTGGTCTTTTCTCTCTCTCTTTTTCTTTTAGACTATCCCGCATCAATTTGGTATCAAAGCTAGATTGGTTAGGGCTTTAGTTTAAATTCTATAATTTAAAATTCCTATAAGTTAAATTTTCATAATTTAAATTTTGTAATTTACTTTTCAGCATTTTTTTTCTTTCTTACTACATCTTATTCCAACATTCTGAACTTGCATGACTACTAGATCAGGTACCCAGTACCAATATCCTACATTCCCACCCAGTACCAACATGAATCCGGATATAGCAGCCATCAATAATGCCCTAACTGAGAAGTTTGATGACATGAAAGATTTTATGAAAACCATGAGTGAAAGAATAATAGTACTAGAAGAAGCTAGATAAAGACAATCTGAACCTGAGTCTCCCTAACTACCTATAAGATAGAGAAGAAGGAACCTCAACCTAGATTGACCTATAGCAGCACACCCCCATCATAACCAGTTCGATCAGGATGAGCATGTCCTTAGGAATATGAAGATCGAAGCCCCAAGTTTTGATGGTTGTCTAGATCCAAGAGAATACCTAGATTAGAAATCAGGCATGGACCACTATTTTAGATGGTACGAAATATTTGAAGCAAAGAGAGTTAGGTTTGCTAGAATGAAGTTGGTTAGGCAAGCCCAACTTTATTGGAAAAGTGTTGAACGTCTTCTCAACTAGAGAAGACAAGATCCGATAGAAACTTGGGATAAAATAAAGGAGAAACTCAAAGAAAAATACCTTTCCATCTCCTACAAACAAAGATTTTTAGATCAGTGGCAGAGACTTACTCGAAGAAATAGATTAGTCACAACGTACATCATGAGATTTGATGAGTACCTTATGAGATATAGAGTAACTAAAGATAGGATTGTTATCTTATCCAGATTTAGAGCTAGATTACGAGAAGATATCCAGCATGAGCTCTTTTTACGAGAGGTAACCATGTTAGAGTAAGCTTATTAACTTGTTCTAGACTTTGAGAGATTTTCTAGGTATTCGACCATCCATCGTCTTGAACCTAACCGAGTAACCCCTTCTGGATCGAGACCCAATACTATCCAGACTCCTAGTAATGGACCTCCACCTATAAATCCTATTATGAGAAAAGAAGATAAAGAAAAAAGAGTTGCAGGAGAGTTATCTAAGGAAAGTAGTTCTCAATCCCACTGCTTCAAGTGCCATGGTTACGGTCATTTTGCTGCATAATGTCCCAATCGATCATTATTTATGGAAGAATTAGAAGAGAAAACTCTAGAAAATATTGAGGAGAAAGTTTATAAAGCTGATCCAGACTTAGCCGAACAATTTGAGAGTACTGAAGAAATCCTAAGTTTTGTTGCACCAGAGTCAGACCTCAGGCTTAGAGTCGTTAGGTATGTTCTAGCACAGACTAAGAAGAGTGAAGACTGGCATAGGACCTTTATCTTTCATACCTTTAAAAAATTTAGCGATAAAATTTGTAAGGTGATCATTGATAGCAGTAGCTGTATCAACGTCATCTCCACTGACATGATTAAGCGATTAGGATTACCTCCTATAGATCATCCCAGCCCATACCGTGTGTCTTGGATAGATTCCTCCTCTATTTTCATCAAACTTAGATGTCGTGTTCCCATCTAGATTCATTCTTATCAGGATCATGTTTGGTGCGATGTCTTATCCATGGAAGTCAGAAGTATCATATTAGGTCGGCCTTAGCTGTTTGACAATGATGTTAGAATTTATGGTTGAACCAACTCCTATAGTTGTACTCAAAAGGGTAAGAAGATCATAATCAATCCTTCCCCACCTAAGGCTACCAATAGAAAGATAGATGATGGACCAAAAAAAACATCAAAAACAAAAGCCTCCATCTGATAGGTGCTAAGAAATTTGAGATGACCATGAGTAAAGGATCATCAGTTTGGATGATTGCTGCAAGAGAAGTTCATGAGGATCCTAAGATAGATCATCCCAAGAAAGTAGTCAGCATTCTTAGTGAATTTTATGATATTTTTCATGAGGATCTTCCAGATTACTTACCACCCATGAGAAACATTCAGCATGCCATTGATTTGGTACCTGGATCTATCCTACCCAATTTGCCCCATTATAGGTTGAACCCTACTAAACATGCTGAGCTACAAAAGCAAGTTGGAGAGTTGATGAAAAAAGAATTCATGCGAGAGAGTTTAAGTCCGTGTACAATTCCTACACTATTGACTCCAAAGAAGGATGGAACATGGAGGATGTGCATAGATAGTTATGCCATTAACAAGATCACCATTAAGTACCATTTTTCCATTTCTAGGTTAGATGACATGCTAGATATGATAGCCGAAGCTACTATTTTCTCTAAGATTGATCTCAAGAGTGGTTACCATCAAGTAAGGATTAGACCAGAAGATGAGTGAAAAACTGCTTTTAAGATGAAAGATGGTTTATATGAGTGGATGGTGATGCCATTTGGGTTATCTAATGCCCTTAGTACTTTCATGAGATTGATGACCCAAGTACTATGACTATTTATAGGAGTGTTTGTAGTCATGTACTTTGACGACATTTTGATCTATAGTCGAACTAGGGAGGACCATCTAGATCAGCTCCAAAAAGTCTGCCAAGTCCTTAGAATAGAAAGTCTGTATGCCAATTCTAAGAAATGTGCTTTCATGATGGACCGTGTCAACTTCTTAGGTTTTATTTTTACCCCCGATGGTATGTCTGCCGACCCTAAAAAGATCAAAGCAATAGTTGAGTAGCCGGTACCCAAGAGTATGCATGACGTGTGAAGTTTTCATGGATTAGCAATATTTTATTATAGGTTCATAAAAGGGTTTAGTACTATAGCCGCTCCCATCACTGACTGTATTAGAAAGGAAGATTTTGAATGGACTAAAGGAGCTAATAAAGCCTTCCTAAACATTAAGGACAAAATAACCCATGCCCCAGTCCTATGTTTACCTAATTTTTTCAAGATTTTTGAAGTAGCATGCAATGCATCAGGAGTTGCGATTAGTAGTGTCCTTAATCAAGAAGGTCATCCGATAGCATATTTTAGCGAGAAACTTAATAATTCTAAACTAAAGTATTCTACCTACGATAAGGAGTTTTATGCGGTAGTCCAAGCCCTAAGATACTAGAGACACGACCTACTACCGCAAGAATTTATTTTATACTCAGATCATGAAGCCCTCTGATTTTTGAATTTCCAAAAGAAACTAAATCATACACATGGTAGGTGGGTCAAGTTTTTGCAAGCCTATACTTTTGTTTTGAAATACCGTATGGATGTAGAGAATCATGCTGCTGATGCCCTAAGTCATCATCATACTTTGTTGTCCACAATTAGTGCAGAGATTGTTGATTTTGATAAGATTAAAAAAAATTATGAGGAGTGTCTAGATTTTGGCAGCATACTTATCATTTTACAAAAAGGACCATCTAGAGAATACATTGAATATACCCTTTGGGATGGTTACTTGTTTAGAGGAGCTAGGCTGTGTGTTCCTCGTACATCTTTAAGAGATTTTCTAGTTTGGGAACTACATGCTGGAGGATTAGATGGACACTTTGATAGAAATAAAATCATAGAGTTAGTAGAAGTTCAGTTCTTTTGGCCAAGCCTAAAAAGAGATATCGCTTGAATTGTTGCCCAGTGCAGAACGTGTGTGTGGCCAACCAAAGAAAATAGAATACAGGCCTATACACACCCTTACGTGTACCAGACTATCCTTGGCAAGATGTTAGCATAGATTTTGCTCTAGGCTTACCTAAGACAGTTAGAAAGCATGATTCAGTTCTAGTGGTTGTAGATAGGTTTTCAAAAATGGCCCATTTTTTGCTCTATTGCCAAACATCGGACGCTTCGAAAGTTGCAAGAATATACTTTGATGAGATTGTTAAATTGCATGGATTATCCAAAATCATTATGTCTGATAGGGATGTTAGATTCAAGAGCTACTTTTGGAAAATCCTATGGCACCTTCTAGGCACAAAATTAAAATTTTCTTCTACCTTTCACCCACAAATAGATTCAATAGGAGTCTTGAAAATTTATTGCATTGCTTGATTGGCGAACATATGGATAACTAAAATCTTTTATTGCCCCGAGCTGAATTTGCATATAATAGCTCTCTTAATAAGTCCATTGGCATGAGTCCTTTTGAAGTAGTTTATGGATATCAACCTAGAAAACCAATAGACCTTATCCCATTGCCCATGCATGCTAGAATTTCAAAATCTGTAGAGTCATTTGCACAGCATGTCAAGAGTTTGCATAAAGAGATCAGTAAAAAAATTAGTATTAGTAATAATGTTTATAAACAAAATGTAAATTCTCATCGACATGCCCAAGAGTTTGCAAAAGGAGACTATGTGATGGTTCGAATAAGGCCTGAATGATTTCTACCAGGAACCGTCAAGAAGTTACATGCTCGAGGAGTAGGTTCATTTAAGATTTTAAAGAAGATCGGACCAAATGCGTATGTTGTGGACTTACCTTCTGATTTTGGGATTAGCTCTACTTTTAACATTGTAGATCTCATCGCCTATAAAGAGCCAACTTGAATACCTAGTGAGCCATTTAAGCTTGAACCAACCTTTGAGAGAGAGTCTATTCCTGAATGTCCACCAGCCAAAATGTCAAAGCATGATCATATTGAGAGAATTTTGGATAAGCAGATCATCTCCATCCAAAGTCGAGGCTATCAAGGATACTTAGTTAAATGGCGAGGTCGATCAGAGTCTGAGGATACCTGGATCACTCGAGAAGAGCTACAACATATTGATCCCAATTTGCTTGAGCATCACTAGAGCAAAATGGACTCCCACTCGATAGGGTAGAGTTCTTCCCATCTTGAGAGAATTATTGCGGACATCAGAGCCACTAGAAGTCGGCAACATAATTTAGATTCAATTTCAATTGAGGAAATCATATTAGAATAACTCTACTTCAGTTATTTTATTCTAGTCCTTTTGATTTAATCAATTAGTTCTTTTGATGCATTTAGTTTTGGGTCCATAGGACTATACTTGGATTTATTTTGGATTGGGCCTTATTTGGAAAGAGACCATCATAAAGAAGCAAGCTTGGTCTACATCATCTTTGGAGCCACCACTCTCCATACGCTCAGGAACAAAATACACATGCCAGCATGTGCCATGCCCAAGAATCCTCATGCCAAGTTGTGCTAGGTATCAAGCGCCCACATGGAGTTTCTTTTCTTTCTTAGGATTCCTTAAGAGTTCTTGATTTCTTACTTATTTTGTTAAAAGACTGATTTCTTTTCTATAGTTCCATAAAAGATAGATATGATATATTATTATATTTGAAAACCATACATAATGTTTTACTTTTTCGTTGGGAGGGTTGATTTTCTTCTTATAAAGAAAATATGATTCCTAAAGAAATAGGATCCCTAGGGTTCTATATAAACCCATGTATCTTTCATGAATGAGACAATGAATAAATGAATTACTTTATAATTTTCACAAACACTTGTGTTGGTCACTTCGAGAAGAAGAGGGTGGGAGACCCAAAATCGCTCCACGAGGGGAGGGTGTGAGGACCACCTTTTTTTATCTTTTTAACCTTCATTTTCTTGAGATTCAGTATTCCTACGACCCTGATTCATCTTCACCATCTACCTACATAAGCCTATCCCACCAAAAGAAGATCCATCTCCTCCAATATTTTCATCCATCATGCAGAGAGAGAAAGAGTGATCTATTATTCTATAGATCAAACATTGACAAGAACTTTCGTTCCTTCTCAACTAATCTTTGAATTTTACTCTTTTTTTCAGATCCAATGTTGGTAAAGACCCAATTCTTTATCGATAGATCTGCTTGGTTAAAAGATTAAGAGCCTTAATCAGGGTAGTTTCTTAACTACCACGATCCGAATTCTTCTTATCTTTTTTTTGAATTTTTTTGCGAGCTTAATTTTTTGCTATCCTTCATTCCATTTATATTTTTTCTTTTGCAATTATTCATAAGCATGTTTAATTTTTTCTATCTATCTATTTACTTTATTATTGCTAGTTATTTATTGATCTCTAAAATGGCATTCATCAGCATCATTTAGATTGATTGTGCTTTGGTTCTGTGTCAATCAGTCATGCCTCCTGAGTAGAGTATAGGCAACTATACTATCTGTCCTGAGAATAATGTGCCATGGCTAGACGTAATTTGTTGCTGATGAACGGAAGGAAGCTTGGCCTTTTTTCTTTGTTTTTTTTTAGGCTGTCCCGCATCAATGGTTCTGGTTCAGCTATTGATGTCGGTTTTTCTACCTATTGAACTTTCTCAAGTTGAACCTTAGAGGCAATAGTTCCTTTACCAAGGAACTTCTTTTCTAAAGATTGCTTTAAGACTAACAAATATCTTTTGTTCTTCAGCATGGTAGAAATAGTAATCCTTAAATTTCTTGGGGTACCCTATAAATATACACTTATCAGACTAGGATCTAAGTTTATATGCATGAAAATTATTCATATAGGCTGGACAATCCCAAACCCATAGATGAGAGAGAGTAGGCCCACGCCCAGTCCATATCTCATATAGAGTCTTTGTGATAGATTTACTCGGTATATTGTTCAATATAAAATATGCAGTCTCAAGAGCATAGCCCCAAAATGAAATAGGTGGACTAGTAAAATCCATCATGGATCGAATCATGTCTAACAAAGTTTGATTCCTTCTTTTTGATACACCATTATGTTGTGGTGTCTCGGGAGGAATCCATTACGAGAGAATCCCATTCTCTCCTGGATATGTCAAGAACTCACTAGACAGGTATTCACCTCCTTAATTCGATCAAAGTATTTTAATACTCTTCTTAGTTTATTTTTCTACTTTATTTCGGAATCATTTGAATATTTTAAATGAATCCGACTAGTGTTTCATTAGATAGATCATCTATGAAAGTGATGAAGTAGAAACATCCACTTCTAGCACTTGTACTCATAGGTCCACATACATCAGTATATACTAGACCTAAGAGCTCGGTGGCTCTTTCATCTTTTTCAATAAAAGGTGACTTGATCATTTTTCTAGGAAGATAGAACTCATAGGTTGGAAGTGATTCATAATTACTAACTTTGAGGATTTTTTTTTTGAGTCAACCTATTTATCATGTTCTTGTTAATGTAACTTAGCCTACAGTGCCATAGGTAGATATCAGAGATATTATCTAATCTAGAATATTTTTTAGAAGTGTATATTACACTCACAGGCTATGATAAAATATAAATATCATTTCTTTATTGTCCTTGCATTATCATAACATTATTTATAATGATATCACAATAATCTTTTTTTATTGATAAATGATAACCATTTTTAGCCAAAAGGCCAACAAAGATTATATTCATCAGAAAAGAAAGACAATAATGACATTGATTTAAAAAAATGATATTAATATTGAAAATAAGTTGAACTATTTTCATAGCTATAACTGGAACAGACCTTCCATCTCCAATATTTAGGAATCGCTCATTATTTTTAAATTTTCTACTAATTTGAAGTTCTTGCAATATATTATAAATATGGACTTGACTTTCGGTATTCAATACCTAGGTAGTAGTATCACAAATAAAGAAATTACAAGATATTATCGTATAACATCCTTGATCAGCAATTTCTTGCTCTTTTCTCTTATTCAACCTATTGGGATCATGGAAATCGAGATACTGAGAACAGCTCCTCTTCCAAAGCCCCTGCTCCTTACAATAGAAGTACTCTACCTGATTTAGATTAATCTTAGACCTTTTGTTTAAATAGAACATAGAGGCCCTAGCACAAACCACTTCGCTTTCGATACTTATTATCAAAATTAGGTCCCATAAGTTTATCACTGTTTAACAGTGAATGGAGCAACTGTCGTTTGGATTTAACTGCATAAAGAAGAACCAAAAATCTAATTAGTAAATGATTTATTAATCCTTAAAGTTTGGACTTTAATCAAAAGGTTCTTCCATTATTTTATTCGAATTGGTGGCTTCTACCTTCAATTCGAGAAATTATCCTAATTTCTTAGTGGGTACTAAAATCCATGTATATTTAAGGATAGGTTCATAATCAATTATTTTTTAAAATAATTTTTAGTAATTTAATTTTGCCCCAGATATCTTTTCAGTAGGTTAGGGCCTCCACTGAAAGTCCTGGTTAGGTCTAACCTACTTGGTCCATCTAACTAATGAATGATTAAGCCCAACTATGGTTGGTCAACTTAACCATCATTTAGAAAGACGTGGCCAAGAAATCATATCACAAAAAATAATTCCATTAGCCAATAAGCACCAGGCCTTTGGGCCCCCAATGATTATCCAACTAATGGATTCATTATCATCCACTTAATGGAAAGAAATGATCTAGTTATCATCATAACTATTTCATTTTTAAGAATCTAATAATTTTAAAAAATTTAATTTATTTAGTTTAGAAAAGAGAGTCACAGAAACATCTAATCATGATTCTTCCACTGACTTCATCAAGTCATATTAAGGAGACCATTGATAGGCTGGTCTAGGAGCACCTAAATTAGTCACATTGATTTACCTAGTTGATATGGTTCAGCTTGAATTATCAAGTGATCTAATCAAAATATAATTTTACTAAGAAGATTAAGTGGGAAGGTCTATCAAAGCTTGCCTTAGACACCATCAAAAATGGCCCGGTAAGCAGGCTGCCAATTAAAAACCATCAGTCTAGATTGTCAGACTTATCTTAGATACCAACTGGTTAATTAGTTTTGATTGGATCAACTTTGTGCTAGACCTTGTAGCCAAGAATCAAGTCCATCTTTATTCTCGTTAAAAACATGGACTTGACTAACTATAACTATTGTAATTGATCTAGGGAATCCTTGATTTAATCTATAAGAACTATTGATTAGATTTAGTCAATTCTCTAATTAAGTCCATTCTTTAATCTAACCTTAGGTCTAACCCAATTAATGGACCTAATTTTCACTAACCCATCAACCCAAGTATTATGATTTGTATCTTAGGATCTTCAATTCACAATCTTAGATCCTAAACAAATAACTTCTTAATTCTTAATTAAGTTGTGGACTGAGGGTTGGGGTTCAACATTTCGAAAATGATTTTCATGTTTGTAAAATATTTTTACAATATGGTTCTACCAATCAAGTTGCATGTTTGATTTATAATCAATATGCAAATAAAAAAAATAAACATGAATCTACTTTAGATCTAATCTAAACATATTCATGTAATTCAAGATTGAAATAATTTCAATACTAATCTATCATAAATCATCTTAGATCAAATCTAACATATTTATGATGATAAAAATTAGATTAAAATACTTTCAATCAAATCATAAAATCTCTTAGATCTAATCTAAATTTTTATGATTAGTATTTTAGATCAGCACGTACTAGGATAATCTTTTCACTATAAGGGATAAATCTTATAGCAGGACAATCTTATAAGATCAGTCCATGCAATCTAAAATATTAATTTTTAGATTTAAAAAATTTTAGATCTAATTAATCATAAACTAATCTAGATCTTATCTAATAATTTATGATTAAGATTAGATCTACATGAATTAGAACAACCTTTACACTGTAAAAGGTAAACCTTACAACAGGACAACCTTATAAATCAATTCGTGCGATCTATTTTTTTAATTTAGATTCAAACCATAGATTATAATTCAGATCTAATCTAAAAAATAATCTAAACATGCATCATAAATTATGTAATAAAGAACCTGGCTCTGATACCAATTGAAGAAAATGATCTAGTGTTTCAGGGATGGATTTTGAAACTTTCTACATATCCTCTAGCCCTTCCGGATACCCTACTTTCTACAGACGATAACACCAATCTTTGTTCAGTCTTTCCTTGCTCTAGGCTACTAGAAGTAAAAGAACTCATACCCCATTATACCAGTACTCAAAATTTATGATTGGGTTGTTTAAAAACACTTATTTTCTCTGATAGCTAACTTTCTTTTATACCCAAGGAAAAATCCTGCAAACTTCTTTTATCTCTCTCCTACCTACGATTAGAAAATTGTCTTTCTACTTCTTCCACTCTATTAGCACCCATAATTAGTTCAACAAAACTATTATAGTTATGTATTTTTTTTTTGCATTGATTTCTAAATGCAATCCATCTTGAAATAACCGATAGTTTTTCTTTTCATCTACAACAAATGCTGAAGCAAAGTAAGATAATTCAACAAATTTACCTTCACACTCAGCTACCGACATTCTTCCCTGAGTTAAATTGAGAAACTCTCTTCTTTTTTTATCTCGATACACTATTGAGTAATATTGTTGATTAAATTCCTTTCTAAAATTACTACTAGAAAAATGCTACTTAACAACTAACAAAATCTACTACTAATCCATTGCTAAACTATTTAGAAATGGATTAGCAATGATTTTGTGTGTGTTGTTAAATTCCTCATAGCTAATTAGCAATGGAACTCATATCTATTTCTATTCTATTGCTAAATTGTTTTAGCAATGGAATAGCAATAGAATTATTTCGTTGCTAATTTTTGAATAATGGGTTTGCGAACCAAATAATTTTTATGGCTCTTTCATTATAAATTAGTTGCTAATCCATTGTTAAACTTTTAAATATTTACTACTAGTCCATTGCTATTCCGTTGTAAAGCCATTGATATAATTTGTGTTCCATTGTAAATCCATTTCTATTCAATTGTTTAAATTTTAGTATTCTATTGCAACTCCATTTCTATTCTATTGCTAATTTTTTTAGATTTCATTGCAAATACAATTCTACTGCATTGCTAAAATTTTAATATTTTATTTTAATTCTATTTCTAAATTATTGCATAAATTTAAAATGTTCGTTGCTAATGCATTATAAATTCGTTGCTAATTCATGGATTCTAAAATTTTTTTTCCATTGCTAATCCATTACTAAAGTATTGTTTTTTACATCCAACAATAATCAAGATCATTTTAAGCCATCCAACAACAATACCAATTCTTCATTCGACGCCATGAATTCAATAAAGTACCTATATTAAAAAGTATAGATAGTATATGAAAACATCCATAAAGTACACATAGTATCAAAATAAGTACATATACCCCACAAGGTTCTCATACATAAAAGAAAAGATAGTTAGAAATGAGGTCTATTGGTACATAATCTGGTCGATGCCAGATCAAGCTGGAGTTGAGAAAGAAGAGGTCACCATCGTGACCTACAAAATAAAGTTTCGCTCGGAGTCGATGGTGGTGGCTCCGGCAGGACCCTCCAATGATCAAGTCAGCTCTTCTAATCAACAGAAATGGAGTGCTCAGAAAAGAACTCAGCAAAATTTTGGGAAGAAGAAGAGAGCTTAGAGAAAACATATCTGGAGGATCCCTTTTTATCGATGGAGCCTATCCTAACCATCTGGTAGTAGAGTTATCTGTAGCATAATGATAAATGACAGTCGTAACCATCCTGATAAATGATAGTCATAACCGTCTGGTAGTGGGATTATCTATTCATTAAGATTTAATAGTCGAAGTCTGGAGAAAGCAGGCATTGGTTGGTAAAGAACTTTGATATATATATCAATTCTAGAAAAGTTTGAACTCCTAAAGAGAATACGGCTAAAAGGGATCATCTGGGAGGAATACTACTTAAAATATGAAAGTAATCCACTAGAGAAATTCAGATGAAGTTTGACTGAAGGAGATGTCTGGAAGGAGTTTGGCTCCTATAGAAATTCGACTGAAGGAGAGGTCCGAAAGGAGTTCAGCTCCTAGAGGAATTCGACTGAAGAAGAAGTCTGGAAGAAGTTTAGCTCTTGTAAAAATTTGATTGAAGGAGAGATCCAAAAGAAGTTTGACTCTTGTAGGAATTCGACTGAAGGAGAGATCCAAAAGGAGTTCAGCCCCTGGAGAAATCCAACTGAAGGAGAAGTTCGGAAGAAGTTCGGCTCCTGAAGAAATTTGACTGATGAAGAAATTCAAAAGAAGTTTGGCTCCTAAAGGAATCCAATCGAAGGAAAAGTCTGGGAGTAGTTCGATCGCTGTTGGAGTTCGAAAGGGGTTCGACCACTGAAGGGGTTTGGAAGGGGTTCGGCCACTGCAAGAACTGAGGAATGAGCTGCCTATCGAAGATTTCTAGGCTATACTATCACCGCCCATCCTAGGTGTTTTGTCCATCTCTATTCTCCTCCGATGCATGATGCTCCGAAGTAGAAGCCTAACATCATATATTAAAAAATAAAAAAATAATAAAAAAGCATAAATAAAGAAAAAATAAAAGTAACTTTTTTTTACCTCTTATGGAGCTGAAAATGGTGCAATAGGAGGTACGCTGTGTATTCATTGGTGGGCATATCCAATCCAAAGAAGTAGTTCACCAAGTATCTAACCAATTTTAGATGCCTTGCCTGCACTATCACTGCTTCCCTCCATTCTTCAATATAAACAGTTAATCTTTTTTTGTCTCTTTTATTTATAAACCATAATTTAACATTGTATATCTGAATCTGGCTCACACAATGATCATCAAATTAAAACCACTAAGAATTATATAAAAATGACATGAAATGTATATTAGAAACAAATCTAGAGTTCCTTCAAAGTAGTAGGTAAATAAAAGAGCTTCTAGACTCTTAGCGGACGTTCTAATAAGAACATTAAAAAAAAAAAGAAAGAAAGGAACCAAACCTCTATATGTTCCTGTAATATTCCAATAAGAACTTATATCACTATCATCTCTTCTCAGGAAAAACCTATGTATGAAGAAACAGTCAATAAACAAAAATCAATCAGAAATAAATATAATTGCTCATAAGCTTCTCATCATGGCTCAGAAATATGAAATGAATAAAGGCATAAATGTTAACTCAACAATGACACCAATGCCCTTCTTAAAGTTAAACAAGTAATAGGAATTTGCTAATAGGAATACATCATGGTATGGTGAAGGACAAGAAGGCAACTCAAAGAAAGCACCAGTCCTAAAGACAAAAGCTAAATATCAAGAAAATATCATAAATGACAATCCAACAGCAGGTTTCCATCATCGTAGATTCTTAAATCAAGGCTGCTCTGCAGAAGTCAAGCTTGTAAAGTTTCTTAAGTTGGAGATATTTCAAGAAAGATAATTTATTATCTTAGCAAGTTATAACAGTAGTTCCTCTCTCTCTCTCTCTGAAATTCTCTCTTAATTCTTGAATATGCTTTTTAAATTGCTTATATTGGACAAAAGCGATTTGTACACCATAGGACAAATGTGGACTTGTCTAGAATTTTTTTTTTAAAGTCATGCAACGATTTTTCAGAACAGAGAGACATAAGTTTATGTGGCCACTGAACAAACATCAAAATTTTTAATAACATTCACTATGTAGCTCTAATAATTACTTTAGGTGTTATGTTTTTTCAACCTATCAATTACAGTAACATTAGTTGTTCATTGAGATGAGATGATAATCCTAATATCAGAAGGCTGATTGGATAGGAAACCTTGGATCATAATATAACTTCATATCTCCCTAATGAAAAATTATAGAAAAACTCTGAGAATCCTCATCAGTTCCCTATGAAAGTAGCATACAAAAAGAAATGGACAAGCATCAGAATTATCTAGATCAATCATGTGTCTATCAACATCATTGATGATGGACAATTCAAGATCAGTTCCTCCACTAAATGTATCAACAGCTTAAGATATAATTATATTTCTGACCAAATTATATACAGTTACAAGCATTATATATACGCGCGCGCGTGTGTTTGTTTGTTTCCTGGATGGGCATATATATAGAATTTCAAATGTACAACCTGGACATGAGATAGCTAAAATAGCTCCACAGCAACTACATATGATCATAACAAGTTAAAGAATTAAACCTAATTAATTTGAGACATGTGCCATAATAACCGTAGCCAACCAAAAGATATGATTAGAGATATCAAAACAAGAATCTACTTTTTGCACTAATCTAATAATTTCTTTCTTTTTTCTTAAATTTCATATTTTCTCTTGTTACCAAATTCATGTTAACATGAATGAAATACTTGTGTATTGCAACCTAAAAGCCTACAAGAGACCATCTCAAAAACACTTCAACTCCTTGTCTAGAGAACATAGTCAGGGGTTGGGAATTTTAAAAAGATGAAATTGTCTAACATGAACAATTTCATGGATTAAGAGAAAAGATAAAAAAGAGAAAAAGAAAAGAAAATGGGGGGGGGGGGGGGGGGGGAGAGATAAATAGATTTTAGTAGCTCATGATAAATGTGTCACTAATTTATCAAACCAATTGATTCTAATAGTGTCCTAGACTCCTAGCATCACTCAACTCATTAACGATTGTTCAAATAAACTCAGATAGCTACACGTGTCTCTGAAGCCAGTTTGGATATCCTAAATTAAAATTAGAAAGAGTCAAGGTGGCTCTAGCAGAGGCCAAAATGTTAGCAAAGAAAAGCTGGCACACATCGGCGGCTCAATATGCAGCGAGTTGGCTGATTAGATCGACTGGCTTAGCCCATATCGAGCGGCTGTCTAGGCAGACACAAAATATGGTTTGGAAAAATGCAGTTGAGCCAGCTCAACTTCTGATCGAGCCAGTTCAATGGTGGCGAACAAATCTAGATAGCTTTTCTATTTGATCTTGAATTGAGTCTAATCCAAGAGGTCTTAAGGCTTGGTATGAAAGGTCTTAAGATGGCTAATTCATGTATTGGACTAGGTCTTTAATCCAGAAGATGAGAGCATGCAAGACATAGATTTACATGGGACTTGGGTGAGTGTTTTCATGTATGGGTTAGCCAAAGGGAGTTTTTTTAAGAGCTGAGTCATGTTGACTTAGGGTATCTATATATATACTTATATATGTAGATTACAGATAAGAGAATGAATTGAATCTCTTTTCTTTCTAAAATTGTAGCTTTCTTTCTTTCTCACTCTACCGCCGTCTCATCTTCTTATCATTTGATCTTTATCTTTCTTGCTATTGTCTCTAACTTGCTTTCTTAAAGTTGGTAGAAGGTACAAGAGTTTTTATAAGTTCGAAAATAATTCATACCAAGTGGTATCAAAGCCATGTTATATGGAAGGAGGAGAAGATGCCTGAAATTTGAAGATCTTCAGGTGCTATGAATTTAGCAAGGTCTTGTCGAGGTATTTCTCAAATTTCTTGGATCTATGTTGCATTTTTTTTTGGCTTGGATCCAGCCATGGGTAGCAACGTGAAGGTTGATTTTGAGAAGTTCGATGGAAAAAACAAAAATTTTCATGTGGAAAGTTTGTGTGAAAGATCTTCTGGTTCAAGCTGAATTGGATCAAGCATTGGAAGAAAAGCCTGAAGGGATGTCAGATTGCCAGTGGATATCTCTAGAAAAGAAGGCCTACTCTATCATCAGAGGATGCTTGTCAGATGTGGCACTCTATTCAGTTTTAGAGGAGAGGAACCTAAGATGCTTGTGGTTGAAGTTGCAAACCATGTATATGGGTAAGAATATATGCAATAAGTTGATGTTGAAGAAGAGACTGTACAGTCTTCGGATGCAGAAAGGTGGAGATGTCTTGGGACACATCCAAAAATTTGATCAAATATGCAACGAGTTGCTGAATATTTGAAGATAGAGGAAGAAGATAAATCATTGCTTCTATTATACATGTTGCCCTCGTCTTATGATCCATTGGTGACGATGCTGCTCTATGGTAAGGAGACCTTGGAATATGAAGACATGGTCTCGGTATTACGAACCAATGAACAATGGAAGAAGTTGACCAAGGAAGGTGTTCTCCAGGAGTGCTTGACCATGGGGGAGAGACCTGAAAAATCAAAGGAGAGAGGCAAGTCAAGGGGATGATCAAAGTTTTGAAAGAGCAAGAACAAGAAGGAAGCCAGATGCTACAAGTGTAACAAGATCAGGCACTTCAGGCATGATTACCCACAATGGAAGAACAAGAAGGAAGAAAAAAGTGGATCTGATGCACTGAGTATAGTGGCTGATAGTGAGATGGAGGATGATTTCTTAGTTGTATCAAATAGTCATAGAAGATACATAGATATATGGACCCTGGATTCAGCCTATTCGCATTACACCCCAAATCGGTCTTGGTTTGTCTCATACACCAAGATTGATGAGGAGAGTGTGACACTTGGAGATGATCACCCATGTAGAATTGCTGGTATTGGAAGCATCTAGGTGAGGATGTTTGATT